>JAQGCH010001558.1:0-15245 GCA_034699485.1 Nanhermannia elegantula | reverse complement strand
CACCTTTGGCCATATTTATAATATACTTCTATGGAAATATTCTTATTCCCATATTCGGTTTCTTATTTTACTTATTTTTTGACATTTTCTATTGAGATTTTTAATTGTATAGTTGGGACCCTGAGGTATCTTCATGTCATTCATCTTGATGTGATCAATTATCCCTCGCTCGGACCACTGCAGGCCTAAAACTGTGAAACCATGCCCATAAATTATCGGGGCAGATTTAGGTCTTAAAATTTTTCTTTACAAACTGATCTTAAATTTATTTCATTAGAGGAAACTTTTATCTTTAATTTGAGATATCATTTATTAAAATCGGCAGCTTATGAAAAGATATTCAACTTTAAAAATGCCCGAATATCTCATTGATCACCCTCTGTATACTTTATTTTATATACTATTTCTTGATCTCTTGAAAAATAGTGTTTGAATTGTTAAAATAGAGTGTTTGTAGTGCTATAATAAATTTGAACCCAATTTTCCAAATTTACCTAAAAATTGATTTAAAAATTGATTTATTCTGTCAATTTAGTCCGTATTGTTGAATCTGGCGGTGATTCTCATTTTATTCTGATTAAGTTTTAACGCAAACTAACTTACGATAGATGTTTACTCATTCAAATACAAAGACGAATCAGCGCGAGGTTTATCAGTACAGATGATTCGCCCACCTTTGCCAGAATAGCCCCTTATGGGTTGTTTAAGAAATTTATTCACAAAATATCAAATAAAAATTGTTTTTAGCATTTATTCAATATGAATAACAAAATTTTGATCTTAAGCCTAAATTCATATGAATGTAATTACGGATATTTCAAAATTTTTAAAGCGCATTAATTTTCATTAAAAAATTGTTTAGAGTTAATGTCAAACTTTCAGAGCTAAATACTCAATAGATTTGTTTGCTATGGATTTGTTTTTGTTACAAATATTTACTCAATTTGGTTGTCCTTAAAATTTTTAAAACAAACATTTTAGACATTTGATAGCATAAAAATATCATAAATTCATTTATATTTAAGCCTGCATCATGCTTATATGATTAAGTCGATAAAAAAATAAATCCGTTATCGCAAACCTTTTTTATATAAAATATTTATAATAAGATCACGAGTTAAATAACTCGAGAAAAAATTTGTTTAAAAGAGATTTCCCGCGAGATTTTAAAAAGAAAGAATGTGAGCACTTCTTATGCATAAAACATGTTTATCTGCCTATAAATATCTTATAGTAAAATAAATCATAATTTTCAAAATGTTTATAAATAGTAACAATTTTGTAAAAATAAAAGCCATCTTTTTCTTTTTTAACTACCTTACAAAAAGAGAAAGAAAGAAAGAAAGAAAGAAAGAGAAAGAGAGAGAGAGAGAGAGAGAGAGAGAGAGAGAGAGAGAGAGTTTATTGATGAAAGAAAATGAACTGTTAATTAACTTTAATTAAATGAACTCATAGCTCAAATATAAAACTATTTGAACATAATCTTATTTGATTGACGTAAGTTTAGTTAACTCTATTTTATAAGGGTTTGTTTCACTATTTTTTAAAAGTGTCCATCATTTTTAATTAAACATATTTTGGGTTATTCTTATAACTTGTAAATATTTTTTAATCTATTTTAAAAGTTTTTGTAATTTTATTTTACTTTAATTATGAACACTTTGAAAGATCGTTTGTATTAATTCTTTGAAGATTTTACAGAATACTATTCAATTCAATTTGATAAATGAGTGAAATAGTTTTTCATGTATAGAGTATTTCATACAGTACAGCATCACTAGTCATCGCGTTTAGAGGAATATTGTCAAAGTTAGATTCGGTGTCAATATTCGATGCAATTCATATACCGAAGGTTTCTTTTGAAAATTCGGTGTCAATATTCGGAACAAAAAATAAAAATTTTTTCTTAATTCAAATTTAACTTTTAATTAATTTTTACATTGAAATTGATAGTTATAAAGACATTATAAATGTCTATTCAACAAATTATGTCTTTTTTCAATATCTTCAAATATAAAAGCATTTGCATTCGAACTGTATCCCATTTCATGTGATTTCTTTTATTAGTATTTATATCTCTTATTTTGCTGAAAGATCTGTGAGCATCACAACAGCCAATATTACGATGATATGTATCAAGTTTACAGTTTGTGCTTTTAATCACATTTCTCCTTAACATTATGCTTAACATTAAGCTTTTGAATTTTCAATATTTCTAATAAAAAAGTCTTATATTTCGGTATATTTGGTGCAGATCTCGTCTTGCACCGAATGAAATAATAAAAATTCGCTGTCAATATTCGGGCAAATTCGGTATATCCCGAGAAACAAGATCACTGAGTATGACATAAAAGATGTCATATTTTATTACCGGTAAAAACGATACTAACCTTTCACTGAAAATGAATTTGATTTTTGTCTCCTATCGTTTATTTACATAATTAAATGTTATAAACAGAAAAATTATTTATTGGAAAAAATTTATTTATTTGATTTATGTATTATAACAAAAAACTCATTTTCAATAAATTTTTTCGGATACGTCTCGTGTCATAATCTTAAGTAATGATTTGTCTCGCGAGACGAGATTTTTCACGATACGAGATCTCGCGCTCATCACTAAAACAGACTTTTAAAAGGTCCGATGCTCCAGGGGTGGGAATAGCTTACGAAAATCCCTAAAAATGAAGCCTAGGAAATCTCATCTGCTTTCTGAGATAATTTTTTACCCAATATCATATTTCCCGTCAAAGATTTTCAAATAATACCCGAAAGTATTTTTTATTGACTTTTCCCAAAAAAGGTCATAGGTCATGATATCGTGAAAACTTAACGTTTTTCTAAGATAATATTTTGAATATTACGTTTTCGCGCCAAAATATTTTTAAAAATAATTTTCCCGTCAAACTTAATACTTTACTTTAATAGAAATTACATTTTAACAGTTTATTTTAAAAAATAAAGTAGTAAACCAAATGCCATCTATGGGTTTATTCACTATATCGAGAGTTAAAATTCTCATTTTTATTGAAAAAGTGTTCACTATAATCGGAGATTCACTATATCCGACTTCACTATAAGCGAAGTTTTTAACATTAGAGGGTATAGCGAACCAAACTAGTTGTCTAAAACTGTTCACTATAGCGAGAGATTCACTATATCCGACTTCACTATAATGAGAGTCTACTGTATTTGCAATGAATATTATAGATCTTGAAACTGTGAAATTGTTATTATAAGTTATTGTATTTGAATTCAAATAAGAGAATAAAATTTCAATATTTAAGTAAATATGTTATCGTTTGCATTACTACGAATTGAATGTAAATTTCACTTTATATGACATAAACACCCATTTATCACACTATCACTTATTCAATCACATTATTAAACAATATACTTATTTAATATTTAACTATTCAGCTCTAAATAGTCTTATATTAATTATTTAGAGTATTAGACTTGTATTGCATGAAAGCACTTCATAATATAATGATTTACGTTTTACTATAAACTAAAGCTGTAATACAGAGTATAAAAAGTAAAATAATTGTATATTTTGTTTGTGATAATAAAAAATGATTAATTGTTAAAGAAAAGTACACTCATTCATATCATTCATATTAGCATTAAAAGGACTGATCCGCTTAATGAGTGCTGCAGTGTAGTGACCTTACAGTGCCCGCACTTGAGTTGTATAGAAAAATTGCTATTATTTTTATACTAACACTTGTAATGTATTAATGTAGTTATAAATTTAATTGAGATTTAATGTTAGTGCTAAATATTGGCTAAATTTTGTATTACTTTATGATAATTAAGTTAATGTTTATATGAATTTTCTTTTAGGAAAAACATTGAAATGTGAACCTTTATTTCTTTGAATTGGGGACATAAATAATTTAATGGATTTTCATATCATTTTTTACATTTTCAATTCTCAAAGTTGAAAATAATTGAATAAACACAAACTCATTTCAATTGAGGAAAATCATCAAAAGTTTTATTTAGTTTGAAAATAGTAATACATTTTACTACACATAAAAAATGTAAATGACTTGCATTTTAAGTAAACTTTAGCGTCTCTCTAAACTTTTCGATTGAATCTCAACCAAATGCAAATTTTAGAAATTGTATTAAATATATTTTTGCGTCAGAACTGCCAAAGTTTATATTCGAGATTTTAAACTTATTTAAATTGCGTTAAACTTTTGAATTATCATTTTTTAATTAAATATCTAACAGCTAAGTGAATATACAGTAAACCTTAAAAATGAAACTTTTATACACTATAAATATAATAGTAAAAGTAGATTTGAATTGAAAATTAGTGATTCAAAATTATTACTTAATTAATGGTTTGCCCACTGGCACAGAATTCCCGCTGAGAATTTGTGAACTCATTTTTTGGTTGCTAAACGGATAAACAACTTTGAAGGTGATGTGTAGGAGCCGTATAAATTTGATAACTAATGTACTGGTGCCAAATGGAAAAACAAAACTAAAATTTAGTGACAGTTTAACAGATATTTTTTCACTTAAGAGACAGATAATCATCGCTTTACCTCAAATACTTAAGCATTTGAGTCAACACATCATTCCTTCAAAAGAAAAGCGTTCATTTTCATGAACAACTTTTACAATTTAATGAATGAACTATTTCTAAGCAAAAACACGCAACCATTCACGGCTTTGCGTCAACAAAATTGAATCAAATTTTGAAAATTAAGAACTAATACTTTATTTTGTTGGTTTCATCACTTTTCTAAGAAAATATACTTTAATTTAAATCAGAATTATGTTATTTTTATGTAATTTATTTATATCAGATTTATATGATTAGACATATGAATATTTAATCGTTGATCAAATAATTTAGAAAAATAGTAAATATGAAAGATAATGAACTGTAAGGGCGGTTAGAATTACAAACAGACCTAAAATAAATCTTTATATTGCACGCAGAGACTCAATAACAGCAGAGTCAACATCTTCTGTACTATTTTATATCTTTAATCCCACTGAAAATATCTTGTTTTTAATAAAATGTTGCTTTTATTCAATGAGTCAAAAATTAATTTTTGAATAAAGTTATATAGAGTTTCAGTTTCATGGGTTTTAGTATCTAAATGAGAGTTATTTTATTCCAGAATTTTTAATTCGATTTCATCTCAATTCCTATTTCTCTAAAAATTTTAATTTAAATTCCACTCCTTTTTCAATTAAATTAAGAATTTTTATTTCTATTCTATTTCGATTCTACAGTAGGAATGGAAATAACGCCACACCACTAATAATTAATCTTTTTATATACTTTTTAAAATATCAAATTTCGTACTGTATATTGTTTTAATAATTTTAATATTCAAAACTTCAGAATTATGAATAGGATTGCAAAAAAATTCTCATTTCATTTGAGTCTAAAGGGCTTCCCATTTATTAAAAAAGCATTAAATTAAAGGAAGTATCAAATGTCTTAATAAAGCTTCTAAACAAAAATGGAATATCAAATCAAAGCTCACTTATTCAATGAAAAACAACAAGTTTTGCATTTCTTTTCTCTATTATTTCTCTTTTATTTTCGAGAAAAGAATAAATTTAGTGCTATATTGGATCTCAACTGAGAATAAGTTGAAACAATCGCGTACTGTCTATAATATATTTTTTGGTAAGACTTTAAAGCGAGATTATCTTTATTTAATTGAATATATTTGAATAGATTATACTAATGCTGTACTGATATTAAATTGATATACTTTTTAAAAATGCCATCGATTTTATTAACTCATTAATGTTTAAACTTTTTAATGATTTTCTGCATATCTTTAGTACAAAGTTTCATTTTAAAAAGACATTAAGCAAAATAGTGATTTAACCTCTCAGATATTTAATTCATAGACCATAGGCTAAAAAACTGTAAAAATTCTCTTTAATTGTTGCACTTCGCCAAACATATTAAACATTTTTATCTGTTTTTTAAGGAGTATCATAAGGAAAATATCAATAATACGATTATTGATACGACAGAAGTACACATAAGAAACAAGAGAAATGCACTGTTTACTTTACGAATTAATGCTACACTTATAATTGAACAATTAATAGAGCTCATTGATCTTCGTTTAATTTCTATCCATTTATTTAATACCCAATTCTTTAGTATTAATGATGGGTTGTGGAGGACTCACCGACAGCCAACTCACCGACAAAAAAGGGGCAATCTTTTACATTTTTCTCGTTTCTTAAGTCGGATTTAAATGAAATTAGACCCGATTTATATGCAAATTAGACCGAGAATTCCGAATATGAAAGAAATTTTTGACAAAAACCAATAGTTTTTAAGATTCTTGCAAATTTGAAAAAATTTCTATACAAAAATTGAGTTGAAGTTAAATAACTAAAAAAATATTAAGCTTAGATAAAAATCTCTTCAAATTCTAAATTGTCAGTCTAATTTACATATAAATCGCGTCTAATTTAATTTAAATCAGGCTTAAGAAACGAGAAAAATGTAAAAGATTGTGTGGGTGAGTTCACTATCGGTGAGTTTACCCGAAGTCAAAAATGAAACGAGAAAACATTTAAGTGTAAACACTGAAAAATTCTATTCAAGCTATTATATGCACCGAATCTATGGTTAAGTTCTTTAAATTCTATGTCTAAAATTTTAAGAATAATAACATTTTTTTTATTTATCAAACTAATATAAAGTGTATCTTATATATGTTAAAATTAATTATTAAGTTTTAATTGGTTATTCAATTATTTGACGCACAGCGCTCATGCTCGCGCTCAAGGGTCCAACTCTCGCGCCTATGCCAGGTTAAATTACTCCCGCGCTTATTACCGAACGCCTTGCGCCCGGGCGTTTGCCATCACTGGATATAACTATAACAAACATTTATGTATTAAAAGTAGATATAAAAAGTTTTATTTTACCGGTAATTTATTTTCATTTTTGCTCATTGACAAAAAGCAAGATTACAATACAGTGTGAGTGAGCCTTTAGAGTGATGGCATGGGATTCTATTTTAATATTCTGCTGTCAAACGTTAGCTATAGTACAGTCACATTTTCATTAATCATTAATAAAAAAAGAATGCTTTTTAACTTAAATTTTAAAATTTATACTTTAAATATTTTATTTTTTATTTCCCTAAAGTCGAAGGAATTTCTATTTCACTTGGAATAAAATCTCTATTTTATTAAATATTTACTGAAAAAAGTTTTCCTTTATGAATATTTATATCTTACATTAATTTTCAATTGAGAATTGTAATTTACTTTTCACCCACATAAGCGATTATAGTTTTGTAACAAACTCCCATTTAATTAAAATTTGAGGCTTTCTATTTAAAATGAGTCTTTTCACAAATATACTGTACTTCTTTTTCTACTCTATATCTGTATAATAATAATATTAATAATAATACTTTATTAATCATAACGCGTTCATTAATCTTTACAAATAAGATTACAAATAAAATTTAAAAACAATTCGCTCTTTCGTATAACAATTTTTCGGATGAGGTCATAAATATGTTAAAATTATTTTCATTTGTTGCAGAAAATATTTAAACAATTATGTGTTGAACATGAATTATGCGGTTCTCTCAAAATGTACAAAATAGTTGGTAATCATCTGAATCATCATTAGATACTGTCGAATAAATGATCGCTCAAATAACTATCTTCGAGTCCAGAGAACATTCAATTAATGATAATAATCAAAAAATTCTTTTTTAATTTCAATACTTTTATTCTCGTAATTATTTTCTTTCTTTAGTACTATTTTAACTTTTTATGTTTTATTTATTTTTGTTGATCTGAAATATAGTGCAAAAACTTTCAATTAAAACAAGAGTCAATTTTTTAAGTTGAACTTATGCTGAATATAAATTGTTATTAAAGTGATTCTATTTCTTAAGTTAGTTTTTAAAAATGTTAAACTCTAATCAATATTTCAATTAATTATCATAACATTTAACATCAATTTTCATAATCAAAATACTGTTTTTATTAATTTGGATCTGATTTATGACGTGTTAAACAAATAAAAAGTTTTAATATAAAAGTAGTGTTCATTAATTTAGATCTCATTTATAACTTATTAAAGCTAATAAAAAGTTTTTATATAAAAGTAGTGCTCATTACAGTACATACCATAGCAATGGCCAAAAGGTGAAGAATACTGGCTGTACAGCACAACACATCAGCAGAAGTCCAGAGATCACAGAGAACTCTGCCGAGAGTCCACTCTCGTGCCACTTCATAAACAGCCCCCAAAGGCATTACAAGACATGCGACCATCAAGTCAGCGACTGCTAGCGATAGAACTAAATAATTGCCGACAGTTCTTAAATTGCGCTCCAAAAGAATGGCTGCGATCACAAACACATTCCCGATAACTGTCGATAATGTAAGAAACCCGAGAATTAATGAAGTTATGATAATATACATCATCTCCTTATAAATGATTTGCTGGTCAACTGGTGATAATGAATTATTAACACTATTGCTATTACTATACATATGAGTGAACACTAAGATATCATCACTTGTGCTGGTATTGGAATCACTCAAATCAACCGTCAATTTAGTCATGTTCAACAAAGCCATCGGCTCCATATCATTGATATCTATTGAAGTGCTGGCATTCATTTGGCTGGAAGTGAATGGAATATTGTCTATTAGGAACTGGTAGTGGTCATAGACGGCGATCGGCACAAAAGCTGGTAATTCACTCACAACGTTAACGTTAAGCGCTGCGTAACTCATAATGATGTGCTCAAGAAATGAAATTGTTTCTCAAGAGATTCATGAAAAGAGCTCCCAATATTCCACTCAATAATATAATTTCATGTATTGCTCGTGTCTTACATTCGAGTTCATTACAGTGGTGTCGATCTGTCTCTATTTATATCTTTAGGTAATATTATTTCTATATGTTTCCTAAATTTACATTTGATGTGATTCTCACAACTCAATTATTGTCAATCAGTATTGGATGCTTTTTTGTCCATCTATTCATGTAATTTATGGCATCAAATGTTAACATTTGGATCAAATACTTTTTTATCCAATGCTATATTTGTTCATTAATAAGAGTTGAAAAGCTGACATTCAAACCATAGAAAATCTGCAAAAGAAATAGTTTTTATATTCAAGTTATTCATAAGATTAAACAATATTAACAATCAATATGTAAATTACTACTAATTCAATAAATTAAAGAGTCCGTAAAATATTTTAGCGTTTGGTTAAAAAATGTTTTTATAAAAATTTCAAGTCATTTGCATACTTCAAAAAGTTATTCAATTTTGATTTTTTACTTATTTCACTTTTATAATAATTTTTTATTATGCTCTTATTATACAGTATTATTAATATTTTTTTAAACAAGTGAATTATTTGTTTTTTAACTTTATTAAAACGATTGAATTAGAGTCAATAAATTCTATTTTTAGTGTTTTTCTTTTATTAACCTTAAGACCTTTTATCTTAAGATAAAAAGAATTTGTTGTTTTATAATAAATATCATTATAATAATAGTTTATCGACTTTATGTCGACGGCTGTAGACGAAATAGGAGCACTTAAAACCACCGAACGCTGTTTTAATATACTTTTGCCCAAATTAATTCTCATAAAAAATACTTTTTGAATCATTTGAAAAATACAATTATTTATAAAAATTTGATTCCAAAAAATATTTGAATGTAAGCGTAAAATCTATAATTATTAAATAAAATGCCGTCATATATACTGTATAAGGGCTGGTGCACTTAAGTTTAGTACTTACAAGTTAGTCAAGGGAAGGGCAAGACAAAAAGCGTACAATTAAATTAAATGCAAAAAGGAAAAATACACTGCAAAAGGTTCTTTAATATTTGATCAATATATTTATACATTCAATAATTAATATACTGTGACCACAATATAATAATAATAATAAATAATTGAATTGAAACATAATTTTTAACTAAAAAAGTATTAACATTACATAAAAACGTTTTAGAATTAATTAACCTAGCTCTCTATTAAGATAATTAAATTGTTTGCAAATAAAAATAAAAATATCCTGATTACACTTCTTAATTCTTGTATAATCATATCCAATAAAGTAACAATTCCTTTGTAAACTTAAGGTTCAAAAATTCAGCCAATTCTGAGGTATAAATTTATTAGAATCTCGAATTTTTTAAGTAACTTAAATTTTTTCATTAGTCGCCTGATTTTCAGAGAATCAATTTTTATAAAATAAAATTTTCAAAACCTTATATTTAAAATTAGTATTTAATATGAGTAAACTTGGCCAAAGTTTACTATCTGGGTATTAAAACAAGGAATCGATAGTTTGATGGCATTCAATGAAATATATTATTTAAATTATCAATTGATGCACAATTTTGAACATTAACTCCTTCAGCCACTCTTTAAGTGTGTAGTTGTACTGTAACAGTAGATTGTATTGTATTGATTGATTGTTGATCCAGTGTTGGGGTTGAAACTTGTGCTGTAGATGTACTGTAATTGTAAATTTACAATAAATGTACTGTCTGTGAGAAACTGAGTTGTATTGAGAATAACTCTGGTATAACTAACCTCATGAGTTACCGTGCTAGCAATTCAAATAAATGCCAGAAACTTTGTAATAGTTTTGCATGAATTTATCAGTTAAGCTTAATTAAGTGCAAAGAACAAGAACTCCTAAATAAAAGTGAAATATTCTGCAAATCTATTTTGTTTGCTCTGAACTCACTTAATTATAATTAATTAATAATAAATTTTATCAAATGAACTTTCTTTGTTTGTCACTTTTTTAAAATAATTTACTGATGTAAAGCCCCTGTTGTGTTATGTTAGACGGTTAACACTGTTGCTCCAAAACAATAGTTTTTCTGTGATCAATAAAAAAATAAAGAAAACGTCGCAATTTTATTATTTCTGTCAGTTTATCAATTTCTTTGACATTAAAGTGAAAGCATATCATAATAAAAGGCAATGGTGTAAGTAAATGAAATTCATTAACTATAAAATAGTTTTGTATTCCAAAGTGTGTTGAGATTGTTGAATATTTTATATTTAATGTGTGCAAATGGTTCCTTTCAACAGTCGCTAAAATGGATAAGATATTGGAAAAAGTAATATGTAATGAATAAACTATTGAACTGTTTTCAGAAGCAAATAACATATTTGCTTAAAATGTTTATTAACATTTTCTCAGTCGTTTCGTCTTTAAATCAAAGTAATGTTCAATTGGACGATAGATAATCAAATTTGAGTTCTTGTTCATTAATTTGATAAATTAAACATTTTTGTGCACTACATTTAAAGGGAAACTAATCTATAAATAAATGCCTTATAGATTTTCAAAGTATTAAAAAGGGTTAATTTTTTCGACGTTTGGATTTATTTATGAAGAAATGCGTTTCAAATGTGATGCCATTAAACTATAGAACAGTCATTGAGATCCTTAAAATGACTATAAATCTAGAGATGCCTATTGTTATGCAGTAAAGTAATTCAGAACCACAATATTATCGATCGATTCACTCTACACGCAAATCAATAACAAATTATAAGATATGCTTTTATCTGTCTAAAAAAGACAATATAAATAATATCTCTATATTTGGCTGTTAGAGACTGATAAAGAATTTCATTTGTCTTTTAGCAAAAAATAGAAGTAAAGGAAATTCAATGTTTCAGTGACTGTCACTTATTTGAAAAAATAAAGATTAAACTTATGATAGCTTTTCTGTAGCTTTATATCAATGATTGACTGATCATATGAAGTACTAAAGAAATTGAAATTATATCTTATAATTTGATAAAATTAAATCATTATTTAATATAAAACAGATAAATAATTTAGAATATATCGGAATTTATTTTCCGTCGATAAATGTTGGGAATATTCATTTTGCTAAAGACTAAGCGAGGGTTGTAAAAAGAAGGTGAGGACCCCAAAAATAAAGAGAACTAAAATGTTATGACCCCGCCATTTAAATTTTAGGAATGCATGCCTTCAGCCCCAACGCCATAAAATTAATTATTAATGTATTGCAATATTTTCAAATTATTTATCATTCAGAACAATTTTATATCTTGAATGAGACGATGGTTTTTAGGTCTAATTTCTATTATTTGCTCAACAACAACAATAAATATAATTCTTCTCTCAATAATAAAAGAAGGGAAAACACTCATTTCAATTATTTTTAATTAATTATTATTTAAAATTACTATTTTTAAAAGAAATAGAAAAGGACAGAAGCATCGGTAAACTCTAGATTACAATTTAGGCAAACCATACAAACATATTATTAATATAAGTATTACAGATATTAGTAACGAAGCCTGCTTTTAGGACTTTTGTATACGGACTTTTAGGACATATTATAGATCAAGTTTAGCTCTTTTTGATAATAAATTAGTATAATATTGTACTCGATGTGAAATTATATGAATAAATTTAAACTTTTCCTCAATTAAATCCAAATATAGTGAAATTTTGAAAAGTAAATAAAATATTTATTTTAAAATTTACATAAGAGTAATAGATTTGGGAATTTATAATTCAGCAATTATTCAAATAAATTTAGGGAAAAGAAAACAAGAATAATAAGTGTATTCGAAAAATATCAGACAACTCAAGGAAAAACATTTAGATATAGAGACCATAGAAGTACAGGACAGTAATATTTAGTGATTCTAACACTTTATAACTTATAGATCCGTTCGGTTATCTCAAAGCACACATAATTCAATTTATAACATAAATCTATTAATAATCAACAATTGATAAGACAGGACAGAAACTATGAAAGGCTTGTTATTGATAAATGGCTCGAAATTGTCTTTAATTCTTCTGTGATTTATTTTAGATTCATTTAATGTTCGCCAATAAAGAATATTACAAAGACTGAAGAATAAAGTTGAGAAGAATATAACACATAAATTCATTTATTTATATCTCCTTTTAATGAAATAAATTATCTTTAAATTTTGCTAAATATTTAAATTATTACTTTTCAAAATATTTTTTAAAGTAAGCACAAAATAGGAATTATTTAAACAAATTAAACTCGAAATAATATTAATAAAGACCATTACATTATTTAATTATTTAAACTGAAACACCTTGTTGTTATGTTATAATCACTGGAATAGGTTCTTATAGTTCATTGAAATACTGTTTGTGTCTTAACTCAAACTTAAAATAATTTAATGTTTCATAAAGATAAGTTTTTATAAAAAATTTCGACTAAAAATTCAAGATTTTCTTCTTATAAGCTGCTTGCAGAAGTGGTACTGTGTGCTTTTGAATAATGTGAGGTTACTTTGATTCATATCGTTTTAGAAATTTTTATCGAATCTATTTTTAGAAAATATCAAATATGTTTTTTGATTTGATTCAATTACAGATTGTATACATTGGAAATACCATACATTTATGACTACATACAATTTGATGTTCAAAACCTCTCATTATTTCTAAACATCATTTTTAGTTATTCTTATTGTAAAGTACTATTTGAAACCAAAAAATTAATAATTAATGAGACTAATTAATAATTTTACTATTTAAATGACTTTGAGCTTAAGTGAATGTAATGTATATCACTTTTGACTATTAACTAACTATTTGTTATTAAGTTAACAAAATAAAATTTAACTACAGTATGCAGTTCAGAAAATTTTGCTAATTTTTAATAAAATAATTTTAATTGGTTTTTTGAGAGAGTATATAAAATGATTTGATCAGACAATTTTTTAGTTTATAGTTATTTTTAGGTTTTGGGTTTTTAAGTTAGTTTATATTTATTTATTGGTATTTATACATAGCATATAATAATAAATCATTATATTTTATTATTCTATAAGAATTCTCACATTTGCTCGATATATAATATTTGCTGAATTGAATTCTTAATAAGATTTTTTATGTGCATAAGAATCAGAGATATTTTATTCTGTTGGTCTGTTCTATAAATAAAATTTTTATATCCTATTTTTTGCTGAGTAACAAATTCTGATTAAATTTTGAATTTACACTCAAAGTTTTTCCAACTTATTTGTTATTATCGAAAATCTTTTATAAATAATTGTGATTCTATTATACTGTATTTGAAATATACGTAACTAAATTTATAGGCTAATCATTAAAAAGGTTTTAACGGTTTTACTTTTTATAAATAACAATAAGTGATAAATATCGCATCAAATCTCTAATACTTTTGGGGCTCTAAGCATTCAGTTAACATTTCAGTAGTTCTATGATAATACTTAATTATAATACTACTGTATCACACAGAGTATTACTTATGATTATATTAATGTTGAAAATAAGTGGATTACCCACAGAATTCAAAAGAAGATTTAATTTTGATCAATCAATTAATAGAAATTTGCCACTCATTGAGGCATCACATTGAGGCATCCCATTCAGGCATCTCATTGCAACAAAAAGCTATTGAATATAACTTGTAAGAGTACATTACAACTTGTTAGCAGTAAATAAATGAACGTCATTATTCTTAGTGAAACTATTCCATAATTAAATTTACATTCACATCAATTTGCCATACATTTTAACATTATTTTATAAAATTCCAAAATTATATTGACAGAGAATGCATTTTTTATGTACAGTATGGGACAGAAACAAGTTATGCAAAAATTGATTGTATTTAAATTAAAAATAAATTCATACTTTATATACAAGTACTGTACTATCTATAATGTATTATTTATATAAAAGTTACATTATAGATAGTATGATGCTATATTACTTTATATGTATACTGGTATGCAAGAAAAGCACAAGCATTTAGTATAGAACATAAAAAGAGTTATCCCACATATCAATAGATTTAGATCTGAACTTAAAATCATTGGTTTTCCCCAATATTTTTGTTAAAGGTATGAATCAATGAATGAGTCGAAAAGCACTTGAAGTTCTGAACTCAATTTATTTGATTTATAATTGATTGAGAAAAATGGTTTATTTGATGGACACGTATTCAAAATCATAAAAGTATAATTTTGGGAAAACAATGAGTTCAGTTCAGAACTTGAAGTGTTTTTCAACTCATTAATAGACTAAAAAGAGCTAAAACTTTGAGAAAACAAGTGATTCATTTGATACAAGTTGATAGAAGTCAAAAATTATTCGATGCGTATATTTTTGTTTGGCTGAAAAATGATCCGTTCAAAAGTTATAGGACTTCAAACTTGAAA
>JAQGCH010001557.1:0-15246 GCA_034699485.1 Nanhermannia elegantula | reverse complement strand
AGAGAGAGAGAGAGAGAGAGAGAGAGAGAGAGAGAGAGCGAGAGAATGTTTTGATATAATCAAACTTCAAATGAAAATTATTGTTCTGTTATAGAATAGAGCTCTTAATCAATTAATTTCATAAAAATTATTTAAACACATACTCGAAAGCATTGTTCTTTATAATTATAATTTCAAATATATTAACCGCAAAACTACTGCAAAACATTTAAAGTAGAGCCGAAACACATTCGAGAGTAAAGGAATCAAAGCTTCACGAGATCTTACATTGAGATCTCTAAAAGAAGCCATTTATTTGATCCGTACCTACAAATATGAGATGGGAATGGAGTTGTGTAATGTAACTCATGAGCACATACCAACTCCCTATGGGATCATATACTACGACTAGTATCGAGTCCTAAGTTGGAAAATGAAACAATAATTAGAAATATGCGATTCAATTGCAAAACAGCAAAAGTGTAATATTAATCATCATTAGAGATTGAAATGAAGAGAAAGAAATTGTATTAAAACATTTGCTCAACTAATGCGTCCATTTCTGATGGTTCTGCACAATAATTGATTGTACCGATAAAGAGGGAATACTTGGCTAAGACTCAGCTATAGCTATAACACACAATTCTTTATTAGATTATAATTGTATTTTAAAAATATTAGATTCAAATTTTCCACAAACAACGGATCAGATAAAATCGATTTCACATTTTTTAATCAAATAAAATTCACATTTAATTAATCAAATCATTTTAAAGATATTGTAACTTCAATTTTAATTTTTTTTAAATTTATTATCACTTTTTCAAGAAATACTTATGTCTTAAGGACATTGCAAAATATAAATTTTATTTTCAACTCATAGACTATTTCATAGCACAACTCATAGACAACTCGTAGCAGATCTAGAATTCTAGTCTTTTGATAAGTTATTCATTATCTAAAATTTTTTAGCAAAACTAAAATTGGAATCTTAAATAAGGTTCATATGAGGCTAAAATTATTCATAGGTTAAAAAGGAATTTATGATTAATAAATTAATTTATTTTTACTTTTTAATTAATTGAGATAAAAAAATAAGTAAATTCGTTGCAATTTTTGACAAACAATAAAAATTGAAAAAATAAAAATGAGAAACATTTTAAGACAAACTTTTTAAGAAATCTACTGCTTTGTCGAAAATAAGGTTTTAATGCAATATTCGAGACTATCCTTAACAAAATTCTTGGGTATCCAATAGTTAAAGCGATCACTGAATTAAAATAAGCTAAGCTTTAATTAATAAGGTTTGTGATATTGTATTTAACATAACCTGAACATAACCAGTTAGGCTTTAATAACAATAATCAGCTAAACTTTTTTCACTAGAGAGCCACCCCTTAGTAGTTACAAATACTTTTCAAGCACTGTTATCCATGCTATCAATAGATTCATGGGATTCATGAATACAAATAAAAGTCTATAGAATCTTATTAAAAAGACTTTCCTTCAAACAATTTTCTCAACCGATTTCGAAAAAATCATTATTTGTTCTCAAATAAAGTAAATTTAATTTTGGTTATTCCACAAAATAAAAGAATTATTATTATTATTTGAATTCAATTTTTGAGTTGAACTTCAATATTAAAAGTTTAGAACCATTTGATAAAAATTAATTTTCTCTTTGACGAGAAATTAACAAAAGAAATCTCGAGTAAATCAATTTTAGAGATTTATTGGTATTTCATGACTTTCTTGTTTCGGACAAAATAAAAAGACTTTCATTTTTTAAAATAAAACTGATCAAACAATAGGTGATTTGGAATAAATTTTAAGAAAAGCTTAAATCATAGTTTAATACATTATAATGAAGTTGTCGAGGGTTTAACGTCTTAACTGACACGACTTGGCTTTATATAAAAATGTAGATAACTTACTGAATAATTTAAGATTTATTGATAGCTTCAATTTTGTCATTTCATACTTTTATTATTTAATTTTGATGAAAACTTATTAAATAATAGACTTAATTAAATAACTTAACCAATTGTTTAGTTAAATTTTAATATATTTAATGCATTAAATTGAAAATTTTATCTCAGATTTATATGGGTTTTGATTAGTTTATTGATTTGAGTATGAATTTAAGCGAAATTATTTTTAAGTTCCTTTATAAATTAATAGCAATAACAATACCTAACAATTATAGTAAGAATTATAAATATACAGTACTTGTAGTTTCAAATTAATTAACTTCTTAATAACAACCATACCTTTATTCTGAGTGAGCTTTAGTGATGTCAATGAAATTAACTCTTTTTGTAACTTATATTGAATTTGAACAACAAATAAAATTAAAATTCAATACCAAATAGCGATGAAATCTTTTTAATCCCAAAAGTACTTCATAACACAGAAACTTTTTGACCATTAATTAACCGAAAAATATTATTCGCCTTAAGAATTAGATTAAGAATGATTTGTCTTGAGCAACTTTGAGGGCAAGTAATCTTAAAGGTCTTTTAACAATAATTGGTTTCGATAATTTATAGTAAAGTTAATAGAAAATGTATCGAATCAAGTAAAGTAACATGTAATACAAACTAATGTTGGGATAAAATCGATGGAACAGTTGCGTACAGCTGAAGATATAAACTTAATTGCTTATTGGCATTGCAGCCATCCATGCAACGAAAAATAGCAATCAATTTATTACCTTCAAAGTTCAATAAAACTGTCTCGACGTTGTGTATGTGTGATATTTGGTACCGATAGAGCAATAAAGACACTGTAGAAAGCAATATGAAAATAGTGCATTAATGATTATAATTATTATTAGGTCCATATAGTACTACAACATATGGCGAATAGTTGACGGAATATTACGCAGACCAAAGTTTGCTCCGTAACAAAACTCTATTTTCAAATAATATACAACTCAAATAAATTGAATGATATTAAGTTTGACTCTATTCAATAGTAAAAATTGAAATAAACATTTAGTTTTTGTTTAATTAAATTGCAAATGAAATGAAATGAGTTTCAAAATGATATCAAATATAATAATAAGAGCTGTTCTGTATTTTATTAATGTTTGAGAATTGATAAAAAAAATCATTAAACTAATTGACAAATAATATAAATGAGACTTTTATCGAACAAATATCCATATTATTCTATTGTCTATCGATAACTTTGATTTCGTAAACTTTCAATTTAGTTGATTAGGTATTAAAGAGTGAGTCAAGTATGAGATTACTTAAGCGTTTTCGTAAAATAAGAACGATTTCTTTGAGACAGACTATCAGAATATTAATAAAAAACAAATAATAAGACCAACATTAATAATATTTATAAGTCTACATAAATGAATGTTTAACTCATGAGATATAGAAATGCCTTTTTTAGAATATATTATTTCATTCAGTTCTTATTTTGATAAAACTTTCAAATTTAATAAGAGATGGACTCAAATTCAGAGTAATTACTTTTTACGACTTGCAAACTTCATAGGACTTTAAAAACTTAGAAAATGATGATTTATAAAAGTAATGCTAATAATTTAGAATAAACTACATCTGTATTTTGATTGTAAATATACGAGACTATTATGTTTAGCTTTGCGAATGTTTAACAAATAATTGCACAGAAATGAAAGCTGCGAACAAATATTCATTACAAATACTGTAATTATACAATAATTATCGAAAATTTGATTCAAAAATAAAAAAATAAATAAAGAAATGAAATATTTTCGCAGTAAAAGTTAAATATAACTTATTCTTATTGTGAAAATACAAGTTGATATAAAAACAAAATTATAACATTTACATAAAATATATAAATAAGGCTATAATTAATATGTAGTTTCAATTATTGGATTAAGGCTTCGCTATACTATCAGATTATTTAAAAAAAAGCTTCTCATAATATTGATTGATAACTCTCATAACTCTCTACCGTTAAGTTAAGCCTTAAATTTAAAGCAGAGGTTAATTTTTAAAATCTATAAATCTATAAAAAAGATTTGAATTGAGAAACGTTTATACAATTTGAAGTGCAGTATATCTGTTTGACCGTTCATTCAGTGAGAGAGTCAGAGATATACAAATATTTGTGAGCAATCTGCCTGACAGGAGAATCGCATGAAATTCATTAATTTGTCCGTCAGATTACATTTGTGTCAAATTAAAAGTCAAAATTTTGAAATAATAGTATATAATACTAAAATTTATTGTCAGTATTGCAGAGAATCTGATGGAAAATTTAGAAGTAAAAATTATTTTGCTCTGACATATTCTTTTTGGGATAATATAAAATAGCGTTTGCACTAAAGGGGAGAAGTGGTAAAGAAAAATATTTATGCATCAAATGAAAACGAATAGAGAAACGCTATGATTCCCTTAATAGTACATAAATTTTTTCAGCTCCCTTGTATTAAATCTGAAGAATTGCTCTTAAAATTAAGAGGGAAATAGACGAGAGTGAGAGAGAGGGACGGACAGAGTCAGACAGAGAGGAGGGAAACGACAAGCAGATAGAGACAGACAGACAGAGAAAAACGGACAGAGAATGTGTATTCAAAGAGGTGAAATGTGAATGGGGTAACATTTGAATGATGAGGAAAAGTCATTAAATAGTAAGAAGGGAAAGGCTTATCCTTTTTAGCGAATGGCATTTAAAATCAACGATGAGAGTTGGCACAGATCGATACAAATTGGAGTTGGCTTAGGCTTAGTTGATATAGAAAATCAAACAGTAATGTTAGAAAAGAGATACTATACGTGCAATGCGGTCTGAAAGGGGGAATTGGAGAAGCGTTATATTGATCACTATGGAAACTCGCAGATGCATTTACCAAATTAACCATCAATAAATCAATCGAATCCTTGCTTCTATCGCTATAAAGGCCAACAAGGCTGTGTTCGCCGCCACTATTGCCGCTCTGAATTAATTGAACCCCAGTCCAAATTCTCTGGAGAACTAAATAGGATTGCAATTGGCAATAAAAAGAAGTAACGTTAACGCTGGCAAATGTGTGTGTGGCATATTTTTTGATAGATATAAAAGAGAGGCACCAAATAAACTACATTCGGGAGAGAGAGAGATAGAGAGTTTATGTAATATACAGTTAAAAGAGCGAGAGAGAGAGCGTTAGAGGGAGAGAGACAGAGAGAGAATATTGCAGAAGCACATCAACATCATAACGATATAAAAGCAAAAGCATCCCAATATCATAATAATCGAGAACATGTCAATAGGAACTGCAGAATTGATGGCAGTGAACAACAACATAGGGCCATATGGTTGCTTATAGTTTAGTTATGACCTTATAATCATCATCAAAAGCTTTCCAAATGTAGATGCGAATGCGTGCTAACTGACGAACAAAAAATATAACATCAAAAATAGTGTAGAGTTAGTGTACTGTTAGTATACAGTTAGTGTACTGCTTGTTTTGTGGCATCTCTTGAATCCGAGTGCCATTAAATGCACGAAAAGCAATACAATCAATGGCAGTGTATGATGCCTTGCGATGAACTTTACTTCGATGTCTATTTGCCCCCTTTCTAGATATAAAGCCCATCCATATATTTTTCATATGTCTACCGACTACTTTTGCTTTTCTTTTATTCCTAATAAATATCTTATCAAATGTTAACTTCTTATGTCTTTTTATAAAGCTTTTCAATATCAATAAAAATTTGCTATTCTTTAACATAAAAATAGAATTTATTGAAATGAACTCAAATAATGATTTATTAAAGAATATTTGTTTTTGATGGATATAATGCAAAACGAATTTAGTATTTGAAACAATATAATAGGTTGTATTTTGCTTATAGTAATACACAAGCGCTTTGTGATCTTTTATGAGTATAATAATAAGAAAGCATATAATAATATATTATACATAATACGTAATGTCATTTAGGCATTGCTTCATCATTGCCCGCCATCAATGGGAATCGCAATCGAATGGCAGAAAAAAACAAATGAACTGAAAGCAATAGATTTACGTTAGAGCATAACATAACAAATTTACGAATCATGATCACAGATGCGGATGTGATGCATCCCATTGAGAAAAGAAAAAAAGTAGTTTAAAAACCACAAAAAACACTATCCATTCCTTTACATTATTTCCCCATTTTAGAGAGAATCGATGCGTGAAACACACGCACCAAACTGGAAATTCATGAAAACCTAAAAACGCCAATCTCTCGCACGTAGTCAATACACACATTGCATTCCAATATTGCTTTATTGCTTAACATAACTGTATTTTGCTGATGAATTGCGATATTATTCTCATTAATTGCTTCGTATTTTTTTAAACATTTTTATGAATATATGATATGGCGATTGCTATTAAATATATTTTACTAAAAGCTGATGAAGGGAACAAAATCGAAACAAAATCACACAATTATTAAAAAAAAGTGTATATTTAAGTACAAAGTGTTATGTATTGAAATGTTTCCCCCATTTACGTGAATCGAGAGCCGCTATTATTAACTTATTATGTATTTTATTCAATCGTCACTATTTAACATAAATACAGATTACTCTTGGTTTGTGTGCATATCTTTTCTCTACATTGACGCGTAAATGCCTGTATTTACCGCATTAAAAGCTGTTTGCCTTAAATAAAAAGCGTTTGTGTAGTGAAGATATATCTCAAATCTAATGTTTAACTTATAATCGAGTGTAAACTATTTCAGGTGTAGATAAGGTATTTGTGAGCAGAAACTAACATATATTTTCCCCCTGAGTGTGATACAGATGTCTTTCACATACAAATACAAAACACTCTGAATCGTTGCAAACAAGCGTGAAAACACTTTACACAGAGAAAACTTAAAGATTCTTCTTTTTTATGCTATGCTTATGGCTGATGCCTATGACTATGTCTCTGTCAATGCCTATGCATTGCTAACTCAAGTTGAGCTTTCCTTCGGTGATGATAATGTTGACAGACCCTATCATTAGATGATAGTGTGGCGGTTCAGTTATTGATCAACTGCTGACGAAAGTTTCGTCTATAAAAAAGGACCATTGCTTTCATTATGATTATTATTACTATATTATCAATATTATTATTATTCTTCTTTGCATTTGATATAAGTTTATTATATTCTAATACGAACTTATCGTTTGTGTACTAACAAAAGGTATTATCGTCGACAAAGTGTACATAAAAGCATATTATAATTAAATGTGTATTTTATGCTCATATCAATTCAATGTGAACGAGGACTAAATATTTTATATCACAAAAAATTGTTTTTATTTTAATTTCAATTTATTTATGTTTAGTTATTGTTATGAATGCAATGCATTATAATATGGTTTTGTTTACTTTAATTTTAGTTTAATATCAAGAATTGAAAGTATTTATTAAAAAATTTGATAAAGCGCTGGGCGTTTATGAAGCAAAACAAAATGATTTGACGAGGAAATGAAAAAAGAATCGTGAAATGAGTCGGTCGGTGCCATCCGCTTGTTATTGACGTTAGAAAATCAATCAATCGATAAAATTGATTACTGAAGGTTTGATATTATGAACAGTGAAAGCATATAAAAGAAGAGAACTTAAAGCATAGAGTAGGGGCTGAACACATAGCACAGAGTAGAGAACAGAGCACATAAAGATCCATTATTGCATTGAGAGCCGCTTCCAATTTTTCCTTTCAATACATCAGACGATCAATCGATAAATATGGTTGAAGGTAAGTGTAGAGAAGTCTACTGTAGTGTTCTGTGTTTGGCAGCACTAAACCATATGAACTAAAGCATAAAACTCGATTCTGCAGATCATTCGCGAACTCAATTTTCAATTCTGATCAGGTTTTATGCAAAGAAAGAAATGGGCATCAAATTGTATAAAATGTTTCGCTTGCGATGCATTGACAAAGCTGTCGACCAGCACCAAAAAAGTTACTCAAAGCTACTTTCTCAACAAATTTAGAAAAGAGAAGGCATTTGCTTTACTTTTTTATCTGTGAATTGGACAAAAGAGCAACGAAACCAAAATACACACTGCAATAGAGAGCCTCCTTTACAATCTGTCCACTTCAAGCATCACGAGGACACTCAAGTTAAATAAAGAATGAGAGGAAATACTTTAAAAAGCGACAGATGATTGAATAGGTTTCGCCGATAGATTCTAATCCTCATCTGTGATATTCTAAGTTCTGTTATTAATACAATTTATGCATAGAATCGATCAGTGCTTCATCGATCCAATGATCGATCATTACGATTATAGCAGTGATCGATCACTTTTATTCGATCACAAATATGAATAACAAAATATCGTTTAACTTAAATTTGCAAATCTTTGCTTAAGAACATCTTAAATGCTTGCAAACTCAATAATCAAAGCCAACACAGTTTGAATCTCGTATTCCGAGATTGGATTTCATAATTTAAGTTAAATATTATATGATATGGGGGTAGAACTTCAGACATTCTCATTAATTCAGAAATATTTTACTGATTTATATAATCAAGTCATCAGAATATTAAATATTTAGAATTGTTTACAAAAAAAATGATATATATTTAGAGCCAATTTTAATTTATCATAAAAAGATGGCATCTGATCGATCATTTCATTATACGATCGATCGATTGCAATCTGATTTAAATTCTTGTTTCCATCCCTAATGCGTAGGTATGAGTAAATCTATATCTGGTAAATATGTGAAGTTTACATAATTGTAAAGTTAGATACAATACAGTACTAAAATGAGAATTTTCTCTCAAATCAAATAATTGTTTATAAGTACCTGTTTTGGGCACTTATACTTTGAACATAAAATATGAAGTGTACTACAGAAAGATACTGAACAATTAGAATTGTTTTACCTCATATACGAACTATCAGTGATTGTTACTTTCATTAGCTTCAAGTATAAATTCGTTTGTTTTAAAAACTTGCAAAAAATAAATAATTTATTTAAAATAAAATTTAAAAATTAATTTTAAAAATGTATTTAAAGTGTAAATTATTTTTAAATTTAAAAATTGAGTCAATGATTAAGATAATAAAACTGATAGAAGAGCATGAGATGAAAAAAATGAAGTCTGAAAACTAAATCCCTCAAGTGATTGAAGTAAGCGCTAGATCTACAGGTAGTAAATGCCAATACTCGGTTCACTAAAGCATGAACAGCAAAAAACCATTTGAGATTAGTTCGAGCTGTTATTAGTTGGAGTTATTATTTTAAAATTTTTTTCAAAACTTCAAAAACTAGTACTGCATATGCTTTGAGTAATTTAATCAAATGAAGAATAATAATGAGTAACGAACTTATTTAATGCTGATAGAAATGAATTCTATAAATAAGTAAAATACTAATGAAAAATATTGATTTCCAGTTAAACTAAATGAAAACAGAGATGAAAAAAAATATATTTTTGTTCTCAAAATTATTAGGTGTTGATTATAAGTCGTCAAAGCTATAGTCAAACAAAACTATTAACACAACGTTTTGAAATGTTTTAGATTAAAAAAATTTAATTTTAACAGAGAATCTGATAGGGATTACAGTTAATAATAATAATCAAAATTGAAATGAAATTTTGCTAAATTTGATAGAAAACAATTATGTTTACGTTTGAATATAAAATCCAGAATAAAATTCATAGTTTTTCAACAGATTTTAATATAGTTAGAAAATGACTTCATGTGAACAAACTTTAGGCAGAAGAGACGATTTTCCTTATCTGAATGTGTTTTGGCTTATAATATGAAGAAAAAACTCATGGAATTGGAATTAAATTCCCTCAATTGATCTCACAATAAACCAACGCATGGGACTTACTTTAGATAAAAGAATTCATAGGAATGAATGAGAGTCAAAAAGTTTTAAATATTTATACTCTCATAAAAATTCAAGAAATAATTTAAATAATATTTGAACTCATTTGAAGTTTGTTAAGACATGTAAATGTTAATATATTATGACACGGAATGTATTTTCCATAATGAATATATGTTTGAGAGAATCTTTTTCAATAATCAGATTCAATGAAATAATTTTAAGTTTAAATATCAAACTTAACTATTTTGTAGCAAAATGAATATTCAACTTTGTAAAAGACGTTTATTGTGTATAATTTTATTTATTTTAAGCTTTTAATGCAGATAAAACAATAAGGAAAAGCTGTTTGGATGCATCTGATGAGACACAATCACCAACACCAACACAAATACTATAAAAATAAATTTGCTTAAAGTTTAAGTTAAGTTGAGTCAGATTTGAGTTATGAGAAACAGATATTTCAAAGGAAAACATGTCTGGAAACTTGTTCAACTCAAACATAAATTTAGAGTTAAGAGCGATCGACATCACTATACAGTACCTGATCTATTATTGCCAATAAAACATTTCTCAACGGGAATGTGTTCAGTGCATTACTTATACAACTTAAACAGCAATAAGTTTCGCTACTGAGACATATTTGAATTTTGTAAGAAAAAGAGAAGAAAACTCCCAAATTAGTTATAAAAAGAATTGGGTGCGCACTACAGTCAGTAAACTTTAGGCCAATATCTCTGGACAAAAATTGATGGATTAAAGTTAAAATTTAGTTATAATTGCAAATATAGTGCGTGTGTGTGTGTGTGTTTGGCCAAATTAAAACATCATAGTATTTATGACGCCCACGTTTTTTGCTTTTAGATTGAATTTTTTCATGTTAGTAATTAACTGACACACAGTGTAAACTTAGAATCCGTCCTCTAAACAAAAAGTTAATATTATTCCCCTTTAGTGTTTAGTAACTTAGATTATAAAAATAATGTCCCAAGTGATATACTGTATGCTACCAGAAAACTTATTATATTTATTATCTGAGATGCAATAATTTAGCTTTTTATATATAGAACACTACACTTATATTATTAAGAAAAAAGTCGACACTAAGTTTTGAAAAGCATCCTTTGTTTTGTGTATGGCATCATTTGCATTTGTTAGCAAAATATATATTGTATGTATGGATGAATGAATGAACCAAATATAATTACTCGCAATATTGCGACTCCTCTACTGCTACCGACAACGAGGAATTACTTTGGTTGCTTCATATATACGGATCCCATTATTTCTAGAGTTTCTCCCTTATGGTGGAATACAAAAAACACTGCAAGTAATTAGCATAAGAAGAAGACGATGAAAAAGCATCGAATGATCACAAACAAAGCCATCATCTATCGAGACAAGGACTTCATTTCCATTTCTATCTACTTTTTTATTTTATTTTTTGGTGGGGCAAAGCTCTATGTGGCGTAACCATTATCTTATTTGAATAGTTCTCAACAAATGAAACAAGTTTATGACTAAAAGATTAAATTTTATTATTGATTCTTAATCTTCAGTAAAATTTTCATCAAAGCGTTTGAGTCTATGATGTTAAGTCTCAAATGAATTCATAGCGATCTGTTATGTCTCTAGTGATGCTTCGACTATATGTACGTCACTATAACGTTATTCTCAAACAAATTTAATATTCGGATCAATACAGAAAAATTCATTTGAATACATTAAAGAGCTTCAAATATCTAAACATAAACTTTAGTTTTCAGAATAACATCAGTACAATAGTGTTGATGAAGATTATACTTTACTACAGAGTATCTGTACTGTAAAATACTAGTATACACTTACTTCGCACAACTTCTCTACATCTCTACATAGAGTATAAATAAATATATTCGTTTCGACCGCAAAAAAAAGTTTTGCGTTTTAAATTGAAAAGCATTGAAAAGAGCGACCTTTTAATGTAGGAGAGAGTGTGTGTAAAATAAGTTTATTGCAATGTAATAACTTTTACCACTTTGTACTGAAAATCCATTAGTGAGTTAAAAATTGTAAGTTGTAGAGTATTTATTGCACGCATTTTGGACGTATTGCTCCAGCAGTTAATTAGAAATATTGCAGTTTAGTTATGTTAGTCATACTGTACAATATATTATATTTTTTTGATAGAATTACTCGCCATTGTATTAATGCATAAACATTTTTGTTGCTATTTCTGCAATAACTTATTTCTGATATTATGTAAGCTATACTATGAATTTGTTACTGTCTTTATTGAATATGCAAAAAAATTCTTATTGAGTAAAAAATAAATAAACAAAAAGTTTTATATATGAAAAAGGAGTGTTAAGCGAAAACATGATGGAAATGATGAAAAAAAGGAGAACTGAAGAACTAGTGAAGAAGAAAGTATAGTTATGATGAAGAAAAAATGTTTATTATTATAACAATAACACATATATTGCTTGATTCTTAGCGAAAGATTTGCAGCACATTTAACACACAAAAAAGATTTTCGGTTTAGATTTTGAACTTATGTAAAGAAAATTTACCAAATGGATGGCTGACTATTGCGCAGATGACAAACTTATGAAAACGTATGGGGAAAGAGAAAAATTTTCATTTAACGTTTGGGAGAAAAGGGGGTCTGAAAAGCAAAGCAAAGGCAACTAACTTATGAGCGAATATATACGCGATGCGAGCAAATACACAGTCAAATTACTAATATCTGGAAAAATCAATACTTTTTAATATGCATACCGTGCAAAGGAAGAAACACAAAAGGCACGACTTCGCAAATCAATACCAGAGGCAAAGCGAAAAGCATTCATGACATAACGGGGCATACATTGAAATAAGGGTATATATGGGTATATATGGGTTTATACATATATCAGTTTATATGATACACATTCTCTACTCAATATCTGAATATCTGGATATATGTCTGATGTGTGACTCTATGTGTATATGTGTTATGTGTACTTATGTGTACTGTATGTATATCTGCACTGAATATTCTTTATCAAAATATATAACACAAAAGTATATATAAGGCAATAAATGCGAATATTTGAACCAATACCAGAACTGTTCATTCATTTTGATGCATCACAATAGAGACGAATATACAAAGTATTGCCGATCACTGCAAGTTTTGAATACATTTGAAATGATGTACAAATAATCGTACAAAACAGATACTAAACTCATCTCAGGCTCGGCTCAGGCACACAGCAGGCACGATATTTTCAAATACAATACTAATGTTTTGTAATCTTAAAAATGTTATTCAATTGATTCGAATAAAGAGCTTAAAAATAGTTACAATTTTACAATATCTACAACTCATATAAAAATTTGCCGAATATTTAGATTATGTAAAGCGATGTAAAGTTGTGAACTAAACAGATAAGTATTTTATTTTTATAAATATGTAAATAAAATCATTTTTTAATACAAAGCACGAAAACTCAATCTGACGTTTTGTAAAATTGATTTTAAAACAGTTTGATTTGAGTCAAAACATGTTTAAGAGATTGAATAAATTTAATTTCAATTTAAATTAACTCCAAATGAATTGATTAAAAATAGAAGTTTATTGAAAAGAGATCTGAGTTTGCAAATGGTGAACAGTTGGCGCAGACAATCATTCTTTGCTTTCGTCACTTCAATTGCCAAATCAATCAGTGTTAATGTTTTGTAAGCGCTTGTATTTGGCGTATTTGGCATTAGGATTACATCAGAGTCACAAAAAACTGTTCATTCAATGATCATGTTAGGGATGGGGGGAATGGGGCTCACACACAAAGACAAACTGACAGAGGGGAGAGAAGGAACAGGCGGACAGAGACTAAGACACATAAAAGTGGCTCATGTTTGCGATGTATTGCACTGTACTGTACAGTAAGGAGGAAGAGCCGACTCAATTGGCCGTAATAAGTAATAAGAGTAGACAAGACAACTCAGATGAGAGCAAAAGTGGCGTAAGCTTTCATAATACTCATGTATATCAGTGTGTGATCTCAACCAGTGTTACAATAATCTTGAATTTGTGAGCCCAAGCATTTTCTCACTCTTTGCTTTTCCCTTGCGATTGACTTTATTTATACCAATTTTCACAATTCATTAACTATTTGTCTAACGATTCATTTTAAATAAATCAAAATTATTGGAAAGTTATTATTGATTATTAATAAACCTAAAGTCAAGACTCAACTAATTACATATCAATGCCAACTCAGAATAAGTTTTTCTTATTCATTAGCATTTTTCATCATTTAAAAAGTTATGCATTAAATATAAAAATCTTAAGGCGTTTTAATTCCTGTCCCTCTTTGTGGAAATAGTTTTATATTCTGTGCAAATATAAGCATAAACTCTATGAAGAGATAAAATGATTTATCAAAAAAATAATATACAAAATAAGAATTAATGAAATTTTGGTCAATCTTTGCTTTATTTTCTATTTAATAACAGCATTGAATAAGTAATGCTTTACAATAATGTTGAGTTCACTTCACTTCAGGTTTTTCTCACAGATGAACAGAAAAAAGTTAACTTAAAGCAAAGCAAAGCTGAGCCTCAGTGGTCTGCACTGCACTGTTTTGACTGAAAGCATGCTTTGCTTGCAGTCATGTAAAGATCGCGCGAAAAACAACAGTTTGGAGTTTGGATGCGATAAAAAAGAAAGACTTTGAGTGCAAGGAATAAAAAAATTGTTGCATTCTTTTGGCATTGAAAGGTTGGGCTCAGCGTTAAAAAGAATACATAAACTTTGTTTTGTATGGTTTAGTGTTTGTACACATTTATAAATAATATGAGGATATGTGGGGAATAGTAATAAAAATAGAGCCCTGACTGACGGCTCTTTACTTCATGAGATGCATAAGATGTGCATCACTTTCATGACTTTCACAACTGTACGAACTGTACTATATTTGTATGAAATTTCATTACCCGTTCATAAGTCGATCAGTGAATGCAGTTTTGCCTTAAAAAAGCTTCGCTTCACATAAGGCTATACTCGATATCGATCGGCAATCGATGTTATCAATAGTTTTCGCTCTTTAATAGTTATCGCATTGCAGTCATAGGATTGCTATCAATGCTATCAATATATTAGTCTCAAAAATATACAGTAATACAAACCAAACAAGTTATTCATTGGGTTTTAAATTGAAGCAAACAATTGGCGCGACTTTTAAATGGTATGAAAATGAAGTGAATAGAGAGTGAATGCAAAACATAGTGATTGCGATACAGATGCATATAAAACATGTAAAGAAGCCTTACCTGCAATTCGGCCAAATCGAAACTCTTCCAGAAATGAATTATCAGCTGCACATTGGGATCAGCCATTGCCCAAACCAATGCTTAAATGCAATCTTTCGCTTCACCACTGAATGCACTCAAACACGCAAGTCTTCAGTCACTTCAG
>JAQGCH010001556.1:0-15253 GCA_034699485.1 Nanhermannia elegantula | reverse complement strand
GCCACATATTCAGTGTTTTTTAAACATCCCTACGGCCCGACGCGTTTGCCCACAGCCTACACACTGTAAAAATCTCACTGCTTCGGTAAGATCTCCTCTCATTAGGGAGTTGGCGGATGAAAACGTTTTTTTAAGATTATTTAATATATTTGTAAAAAGTGTGTTTTCAAAATCATCAAATTTTCTCAATATTTCGTCCCAATACAGACTATACATCGCTATAATAACAACGAAAGTTAAATTCAATTTAAAGTCTAATTGAGTTCCGACACATAGAAATGCATTTGTTTTCGATTCATTCACTTCTATCAAAGTTTTGTGATTCAAGCTGTTTACAGATTGCTTATAATAAGCTAAAGTCACGCAAATGAGATATTTTTATCATATTGAAAGCTAAGACAACTTGACCTAAAATATTGTTTATAAATACTTTTAGATGCAGTCAAAACTTAAGCCGAATATGACATAAAAGTTTCTATGACAACATCTAATAAGTAAAAGAAATAACATTTACATTTCGTGATAAACCTTAACAAAGAGCCCTTTGGGTCGCTTTGGGCTGTATTGTGCTTATAGCAGATAATGTTCACCTAAACTTTAAATTGGGCCCCAGTCTCAACCCTTTTAGCTCATATTGTAATGATTTACTCACTGAGCTGGTATTCGCTTATTTTAATATTACCTCCACTTAAAAATTAGGACTTTATCGTAAATTCATTTACTTTTATAATAAAGCAAAACAAATATGAGATTGAATGGAAAGACGCTTTAATAACTTCAATTTTGATAATTATAGTAACTTTAAAAATTGATTTTAAACTCTATTCTGTTTAAGAATTTGACAAAATTTATGCAATATTTAGATCATTTTTGGAAAAATTAAAACAAAAATTATAAAAATAACTGTTCTCAGTATTTAAAATTTGAATCAAAATTTATTTAGAATTACACTTTTATGATGATTATGTGCTTAATATGTGAATCTAGAAAATCACATCTTAAACATAACTTTGGTATTATCTGTCTGTCTGTCAGAATTACTTTAGAAAATTTTTCAAAAATTTCAAATACAAATGTACTGTAAAGGCTATAACAATGCCCTTTAATTACTGTAAATTTATAAAATTGAATATATTTCTCATATCAAAAGTTATATGAGTTGCGAAGATAGGGATTTGTGTTATGTTTGAACCAACTCTGAGAAATGTTTGCAAATCTTTGATAATGAATACAAAAGAATAAAAATACTAGATTTCAAATCTAATTAATCAAATTAATTAATTTAAAAATTGAATAACTTTGCAAACAATGAGCTGATTGAAAGAAAATGAATGAAACTATTACTTATATTAATGTAACTAAACTTATATTTAATATAAAATTAACTTAATATGAGTTGAATCTAATTATTTGCTCCAATTATTATAATGTTCTCAATCAATCAAAATAACGAACAATTGATTTAAAGTTGAAGTCGACTACTAATTAATTTTCTATTTTATCAAAAAGTAACAGACATCGAAATGATAAGAATTTAATTTAAAAATCTAATATTTTTCCTTATATTCTATAACATTGAGGACAATGTTTTAAAGTGATCTTTAGTCCGCAAACTCAATGTCTAAATGAGTTTTCTATTAGCCTTGATTTAAAACATAGCTTCAACTGATTCTACATCTTTTAACTTGATTTTAAAAATCTAGAACAAAATGAAATGGGTTTATAAGACTTATTTTTTGATGATAGTATGATTTTTGAAACTTTTTTGTTATTTATATAAAGACACTTCTTATTTTAGTTTTATATGTTAATAAAACTGATTCATTTGTATAGATATATAGATATTTTCAGTAAAAATTCTGATCTATGATTACATTTAAAATTTTTACATTTTTACAAAGAATATATGATATAAATTTATTTTTGTATTTGATTAGCTTAATTGCATAGTTGAAAGTAACAATTCAGTCGTGATATGAATATTTAGCGCTTCAAATTTTATAAAATTAAACTTTCTTTCTTTTTTTCAGATTTTATCAGAATATTCTGCTGTGAATTTAGAGAGAATCAAACAATTTGTAATAGCTATATTATATACAGATTATACTCAGTGATGCACATGCTCGGTGCTCACGCTCATGCTCGGGCTAATGCCTCAGCAAATCTGATGAGTTTAAAAAAGGCTATTGTAACATAAAATTTATTTTATTTAATCTTTATATATACAGCATTTTGCTAAATATGAACAAATATTAACTAAAGTTTCACCACTCAAAAGAAAAACAGACTTTCTAAAGATTCTTTACAATCGATAAATGTCTAAATCATTTAAAAAAGACATAATACTCGTCAGTACTCACGCAAGTGCTCAGTGATCGAGCTTGCCTCCTAGTAACAAATGCTCGAGCATTGAGAACCACTGGGGTATACAGTACAGTACCAGTACTGTATTTTATATATTCTGTACATACAGTATGTAAACACTATTCAATTCAATTTATTATTTAAATAGTCAAGTATTTAACAAAATGCTAACGTTATTTGTAAAACTAAATGTTAGATATACTAAAACTACTGTATATAAACAAGTTTACTATAATATAATATTTTTAAATAATTATTAGATTTACATAAGTTATTAATTATAAGGTGTCTGATAAAGTCTATACTGCCCAATGATGTACAAGAATGACAAAGAATATACATTAGAGATAAGCGTTTTCGAGATTTGTTCAATATGTTAAAGGTAATTTTCATTTGACTTCATTTTGATTAAGCTTTAGCGCGCGGTAATACGCAAACTGTCATAAACTTACTCTAACTTAAACAAAGGAGAATCAGCACGAGAATCAACAATAAGGGTGACATTCGACAGAATTAGACGTGCATTCTAATACCTATCCTTTTTTTACTTAACCTTAACTTATGTAAGGTTAGGTAATAAAAGCGCGTGTTTGCATGCATGTTACAATAATACTTCCGCTATAGAACACCCGAGCCATTGATTTTTTAAATATTTCAACAAAAGTCATTATTTTGGTTTAATTTGATTTAAACAGTATAAGCAAAAATGTTCAGTATTTCATATAAATTTATGATTATTTTGTGCATTATATTTATTGTGATCTCTTGTATTTTGTTGTATCGAAATCGAGGATTAAATCGATTACTTCTGCTTATTATTATAGTAATTGTTATTATTATGCAATTTTCCAAATTTTATGGATTCATTGGTATTACATTCTAAATCATTATATTAAAAGTAAACTTATTCTTAACCCATAGTTCCCAATAAGCTTTATGGAACTGAAGTTAATAAATCAAAAGCATGTAATATTATAGAACACCACAAAAAGCATGAGTTGGATGAAACCATTGATAATAATCATTTCGATGTAATCAATGGTAATGTAAACTAACAAAATTTTGAAGCTATACTTTGGAATGCCTTTTGCTTAATATAGAATTTGTCATCCATTTTATTAATATTAGAATCAAATTAGAATATATTGAAAATCAGCGCAATAGAGAAATTTACTTTAAATCTTATGATAAAAATTTAAAAGTAAATTAATCAAAAATCTAAATATAAATTGTTCCCTAAAATTATAAATTTACCCTAAAATCAACTTTTTCTTATAAAAACTTTCAAAAATGTGTGATTAGGCACAAAAATGTTTAAAACTAATGAGTAAGGAGTATGCATATGTAGAACGAGACCATTTACATTCGCTTTAATTTACTCTTTAATAATTAATGTTTAACTATAGGAAAAAATATCACAGCGAAAGAAAGCATTTATAGGAATAAATTGAAAGCGTGGAGAAAAGCTGTTATAACAAAACACAGAAGATTCTTGAATGTAATCCGTGCGGTCAGCTTTATATTTCTGATTTTAACTATATCTGCGATTGCGATCATATTTTATGTCTGCTATTATGAGTTGTCATAAAGAGAAATCATTTTAACAAAATTCACTATTTTTCTAATAAATTATTTTATTTAAAGATATATTAACTAATTATTCATATAATCATGAATTTCAACTAATAAAGCAATTGTTAATAATTATTACTCAATCATAATGACAGTCGAAATGGGAAACAGAGCCATATAAATAGTAAATAACCCTAATTCTGTTTATATACTAATCAAGAAAATATTAGACTAAGCACAAGGCTTACAAAAAAATTGATGCAAATTATGAAACAGAATATTTCACCTCAATCTTAAAATAGACTACTTTCGCACCGTTATGACCACAATAATGCAAAATATGTTAAATTAACGAATAGTGAAACAAACCCTTACAGTAATTCTTAAGTTTTTATCAAACAATTAATCAAATGCTAAACACTCAATTAATCATTATTTTTAATTCATTATTTTATAATTATGGAAAAATTACTCATTTTTTTATTTTTTGTTTTGATAAAAACTTCCAGAATTACTATAAGGGTTTTTCCACTATTTCTTAATTTCAAATATTTATAACATATTTTGCGTTACTCTGATTTTAACTTATAACACAAAATAAATGTGATTATTCATTTATACCGTTTTCCGACTCAAGCGGTTTATGCCAGATTAGGATAGTGTGAATCACATTCACTGTGAGACACTGGGACTATCTCCAGCCCGGGCTAGAGTAAACTAAGGATCGAGGTAAGCGCGGCGCATGTTGTTACAGCTGAGAAAGTCATTCGAGTAAAATTAGAATATATATTAAATTCAAGTATAATAAAATTTTAGGCCAATGCCTTCCTATTCACCCGAAATAAATAACTTATTTGACCCAAGGGGGTTTATTTTATTGTTTTAATGATTAAATTATAGTCTTATAAAAGTTTTAAAATAATTATAAGACTATAAATCAATTGTTGAGGTAAAATTTAAGCATTCACTGTAAGTCAAACACTGCACTGACAAATAAAAAAAATTTAAATATTATATTTGTATAAATTGAGAATTAAATAGCAGTTTAAAATAAAACCCCCTTTTTATGTGAATTGGGAGGTGTTGGCCCAAATTTGATCATAGTTGAATTTAATAGCCTCCCTTCTAATTTGGACCGCTTTAGTAAATGGCAGCAGTCTAAGCCACTGTGCTATCCAGCGTTAACACAATATACAGTAATTAACATGCAATTTATATTAAATTAAATAAGTTTAATCAAAATGCTATAAAAAGCGATTTGTATTGGTTTTCATCTCATGATTTATTCTAATTAAAAAACATTTGTCATTAATTTATAATTGTATGTCAACATTTGCATTAATATTTACATATTTATGTGCGTATTAATTATAATTAATATTAATTTATTGTTTCAAAATTGATTAAATTTTCAAATCATACATTCAAACGGATATAAAACCAATTAATATTCATTTATATGAATCAATTATTTTCAAATTATTATCAGGGGTTTAGACTCTCATTAAGACACTGTACAGGTCAAGGATTTTTATTAAAATAAATTAAGTTATTTTTATAAAATTAAGTTTATTTAATTTTAATTATCTTTAGTGATAATATTTGACTTATATTATAACAGTTATAATATAAGTCAAATATTATGGTTATATTTGAATTGATCTTAATTGAACTCAAACTAAAATTATAGTAAATAAAGGTATTATCAATTGAATGACTAAATGGTTGGCTTTAATTGCCATTCAAATTAATTTAATAGAAGTTCAATTATATAACTTAAGTAACATAACTATTATGACTAAAGAAGTTTTCACCAAAAAATTTATAATTAATGACTTGGGTATCGCGAAAAAACGTCGCAAACAAAACATCGCAACCTAAACGTCGCTACGAAATAACATCGCACAGAAAACAAGCTAAAAACACAGCAAATATGTTAATCATATATTCACAAATTAGGTTTAGGTTAGGTTTGGTTAGATTATGTTAGGTTAGGTTAGTTTTCATAAAATATATGCGATGTTATTTCGTAGCGACGTTTAGGTTGCGACGTTTTTTCGTAGAACCAATGACTTGCTATGATTCAAACGAATATTAGTTTTACTGCTTCTTTATTATATTGTATTTAATATCTTTCTCTGCCATATATTTAATTACTACAGTCAAATGCCATTTCTGTGAACCGGTCGGGTTTTGAGAAATTGTTCAAAGAAATGAAAAGTTCACAAAAATGCTAATTTCAAAAAAGTCACTAATTTTTGTTTGTCTTAAATTTTTGAAAGTAGTGTCAGTTATTTTTCGGTTTAATTTCTTCATTTTTTCTTCATTTTTTTGTTTTCAATAAATCACTAAAATGTGATTTAATTTTAATTTTATATTTCTCGTCAGCTTTTTGCGATGTGCACCGCTCTCTAATTGATTAATATGTAAAATGATTTACGCTTACAGTTTGAAAACTTTTTGGATAAAGTTCATTATAAAAGATAGTTCACAGAAATGGATACTTTTAATATTAGAGTCTATGGGAATGGTTTCATGAATGAGTTCATACAATCGGAGGGTTCATAGAAATGGGGGTTCAAAAAATGGTCGAGATTTAGCATTAATGTCTATGAAAGTGGTTTTTTTCAAAATTGGTTCACAGAAACGGGGGTTCACAGAAATGGCATTCGACTGTAGTACTATATTTATACTATATTTGAGTTTTCACCTTAAATCTATTTAATGCACCTGTACTTGTATTCAACGGAATTGGAAAGTATACACTTTTGTCGCATGACACAGGCTTGAATTTAACGCATATATAGATTTAATTGATTCCTTTGAACACATTGAAAACATATTGATTTTTAGATAAAGTTTACCTTACTTTCAATGTCAGTTCTAAAGATAGGAAGCATTGTTTGAATTAAATAAATGTTAGTATAAACTAAACAATGGTGTTATGTTTAAGTATTATTATATGCCTACGATTATTATTATCCAATAGAAACTTTTCATAAGAATTTGCGTATATTCTGATTCCCTTGATCTTGAACTTCTATTTTTACATATTCAGTGACTAAATATAAGGAAACTTTTGTTGTAAATGAAAGAGCTTTTTATAAAATATTGTGTAATTCCGATCAAAGCATTGAAATGCAAACTTTTAATTACAATATATTTTTTTATCCTATAATAATGATCTCAAAAATCAAATTCAAGGCAATTGAGGGTTGATAAATGAAATAAAATCCAGTTTGAAACAGCTGTACCGGTATATTCAACTTAATAAAGATTGATTATTTATATGAACTCATTCTATTAATCTTTAATAAATCAATATTCTTAAGCAATATATTTAAGTAAAAGTTAAGTTAAAAGTTAAGTTTTTCATAACAATACACAAAATGACCAAAAGCTTTAATACAATAAAAAATATAAATTAAAATAAACTTCAATTACTCACACGATTACTCAAATTGGAGATGAGTTTCCAGTAACTGTTTGACGCGAAGCCACCCTTCTCTCAGACTTCAATAACTAATTAAACAAAGAGTTTATAAAGAATAACTTAAGTTACACTTTTGAGTGAAAATTGTTGAATTTAAAAAACAAGTTATTCGAAGAATAAGATTTCCTCTTATTTATAGTTAGTCAACTTGGAAAGTCCTTTATTATAGTATTTCTTGATAACTTTGCCATTACTGGTACTGAAAACTTGTAAGCAGTCTTAGGTTTACAGTTACTTTATGTCATTGCAATTTTGAAATAAGCTTAATATTAAATGATTTTGATTATTAATTGAATTGAATCTCATCTAAGATATTTATATTTTTTATTTAATTGTATTGAATACAGAGTTATAAATTTAGCTGAACTTGTGTTGAACTACATTAGAATACAGGTATATAAATAAAAATATATGCTAATGAAATGTTTATTTGCATTCTGTCGCACAAGGTTTAGAAGGCGTACCACTTAAATACAGCAGTTTTAAGCTTTCACTTTTATAAAGCAAAATTTGTTTTTTGGTCATTTATTATGAAATCCAACATAAAAGAGGTTAAAATAACTTTTAGAATGAGATCAATTAATTAATCATTAAAACTTTTAATACTAGAATATTTCATACACAGGATAACACTTTTTACACAAATTTGTTATTAATTATTGAATATTAAAACTTTCTTAAATAGTGTCAAATAAATGAACTGTTCAATGAATAGCTATCATAAGTCTTATTTTAAAAGTTATGATAACTTTTGAAAGTAATTCTTATTAATTGATTTCAAAGTCAAATAATAATAATAATTTACATTATTTCTTATGGAAAACTTATTAAATATAAAAATTGCTCAATAATAATGCAAATAATTTGTTAAATCACATTTTGTATATTAAATGACTATTAATCAGTGCCTTGGATTTACATATAGTTGCAATATATCCTTTATCCTGTATCCGGCACATAATTTAATATCCCTTAAAGTTCATTCATTTTGCTTTAAAGTTTAAGCCAATTCTGAAGAGCAAAGTTATAATCATAGCAAATGTTTTCATAAAATTGCATTTTTAGAGAATATTATTTTAAATACTTTAATAATAATAGAGTTTATTCATTCATAACGCGTAGATCAATACATTAACATATCATTTAAATACAATATTTTTACGTTTTTCAAATATAATCAGAATTCTGTTTCATTTCGAACAACTTTTGGTAAAGAGTTAAATAATTTGATAGCATTAAAAAAACTTTTGTCACAAATTTTAATTCTCGTTTTAGGAATTTCTAACATTAAACCATTTCTGGTATGATTTGTTTTGAAAATATTTTTCCATATATTTGGAACATCTTTATAATAATGTATGCATTTAAAAACAAATATTAAAATAATGTCATTTCAATTGAATCGAGATTTAGACTTTCAAGTCTTTTCATATTTCAATATGACAAAAACCATTTTTATAGCAAATCAATTTAGTTACCTGTCTCTGACCAGATTCAATTAGATGGCACTGACCAATATTAGGAACCCAACAAAGATTTGCATATTCTAAAAGTGGTAATAAATAGGATTTGTAGTCTCAAAAACACTGAAGAATCAGCATATTTACAAAGTAATTCAAGTAAACTCAAATAACCCCATTTTTTCAAACATGAATTTACAGTATTATCTGCGAATATCATTGGAATTTAAACTAATCAATAATAATAACTTTTGCTAAAACTTGTGTTATGTTATCTTATAATTCTCTTTCATTGTGTATTCACTTTTAAAATTATTCGAGAAATAGTCACTAATTATTTGTTTGTATATAATTGTTATATAATTTATATGCTTTGTTAAGGTGTAGTGTAGTTTTCGGTGAAGCTTTTAATGGTCGATACTATTAGGCAACACTTTAATAAAATAGAATACTTTTTAATTAATATAATTGACTTTTATCCGGAATCAATTAATAAGACCGCTATAACTAAGTGATAACATTCAACAATATAAAAGTTTTATTTATAAGACCGTTATATGTATTTCTGTAATGAAATCATATCTGCGTTTATTATGCATTAACTTAAGCCCTGAAGAAGGTCTAAATACTGACCGAAAAGCTGATGGCTTTCAATCAATAATAAAAATCAATTTATTTTTCACATATTAAAAGAGTTGAAACCTATTCAGAGTTAATAATAGCACTTTATTTAATGTCATCTAATAATAATTAATTGGCTCTAAGGCCTGGTTTGCACTGTATGGCTATTTAGTCGAATGGGAGTTGTCTCGTCTCCTATGTATTCGAATGTGTAAATAGTAAGTTAGGGTTAGGTAACAATAATTTGCGCGCTACCGCTCGCCTAAGCTTAATTAAAATAAAAGAGAATCAGCACGAGAATCAACAATAGGTGCCCCACTATATATCACTACATAATCAATTGGTATTAGTATAGCGAATGTATCCATTTATATCTCATTAGGATCGTTAGTATAGGCTTAGGTCAGGGTTATCAGTATTAGTTCTAGTTGTTATTACAGGTATTAGTTATGAATAATGATGATCATAGGCTAGCCTCAGCCTAGGCATTTGAGTCGGAAAAGCGGCATATAATTGAATAATCACAGTATAGTTTTACAGAACTCATATCAGAATTTATTTTGTTTAGATGCGAAAATATTATAATACTTCACAAAAAAAACTATAAAAATTTGTGGTTTTTAAACATTTCATAAACCCTACTTTTGAGCCAATGTTCTAATATTCTATATTGTATATAAATATTTTGTATATATTTTTGAAAAATAATTTAATTTCTTAATAAAGTTTATATAGACATTTATTTGATTCTAGTCAGCCAAGGTGAAGTCAAGCAATGGTAAGTTTTATCAAGAAGTTTATGCTTAAGTTTATTAATTGAAATGTTTTTTATAAGGTATAAGGGATTTTCTAAGGTATGCATATTTTTATATTGTAATAAACTTGAAACCCCATTATTAAGAAAATCCTTATTATTGTTGCAGAACGAACATTGAGCAAGTTTAGTACTATTCAAATATTATACAACAGTATAGGGTTCCAAATATAGCGCATGCTTTACATAAATTGCAGAACGGAGTCTATTTTCACTCTTTTAGACAAAGAAATTACTGCTTTTTATTTTTAAATTAAAATATAATGAAATCAAATGGCAGTCCAGCCGAAGTGTCGAACCCCTGGCCTTCCAATAGCATGTCAGATTTAAAAAATATAAACATTTAATTTATTTTGATTTAAATATTCAGAAGTTTTTTTAACTATTGATAATTCGTAAATGTAAATTAATATATAGTGCACAATAAATCTTACACTAATTGAAATCTAATGATTCAGAAACCTTATAATTATTTTTATAACAAAAAAATCTGTCTTTTCAAATTAGGTCATAACTTATGCTTATGACTCATAAGCATGATGCACATGCTCGTGCTCGGAGAAAATACGACCACCGAGCACCAATATCTCGCATTGTGTATACTGGTCATAAGGCGAGGTCCATTAAGTACGTACGCACTCATAGGGGGGAGGGGGGGTCAGTCAAAAGCGTACAAACTCATATTCTCCTATATGTTTAACATTAGATCACGTGTGAAAATGCTTATATAGGGGGGAGGGGGGTCTAAGAATTGACATTTTTTGCGTACATACTTAATGAATCTCGCCTAAGGCATATACTGTATCTATAATCTTCCTTACGAGTGCCAAAAACATAATACTCTACTTTTCTTATTGAAATATTTATTGCAACTTATAATTTATAAGCACAGACTCTCAAGTTATTTGATCAAATAATTTAATTTTCGTCAAATAAAATTATTTGAATAAATAATTTCAAATAATTTCAAATAATTTCAAATAATAACATATAATTTCTGCAAATTTCAGTTCAACTTTAAAATAAAAATACATAAAACCCATAGAACCCTTCAGCAGTCATCATTTTAAATATTAAACAAATTAATAGTGAAATAATAGAAAATAAATGTGTTGTAAATAAAGCCTCAAAAGAGAGTCTATATTTACACACATGTAAGCCTTAAATAAAATACAAACCAACAGTATTGGCTTAAAGTTAACTATAATTACAATTAACAAACTGTAATATTTGGAGTCAATTATCTAGAGTCCGGTCCAAGCCATCGATAGGCACAGGCATTTATAATAATGTGTTTAATATTTTGAATACAATTTAAGCCTAATTCTTGCCCTGAAATATACTTTGAAGCAAGAAATAAATAGAATTCGGTGGATGTCTAGTGTTTGTCAATCTTTATATGTGTATATCTCATTTGATTATATAAAGTAAGAATCGGGAGAAAGTAAAGTTATCTACAATTATGCAAATTAAACATTGATATAAAGTACTATAATAGCATGTGTTTATCAATAGTTTCAAATAAAGTATTTGAAAAAATTTAAAATAATTGAAGTTATTTAATGTTTTATCATAGAAAAAACAATCTAAATGATTTTAATTAAAAAAAATAATTTTAAAGATTTGAATTCTATAGAATAAACCTATAAAATAGAAAAAATTGCCAAATAGTTTTAAACAAATACTCAAATAATTTGACCCCTGGTTTCTCAAATAATTTGAGAGTCTGTGTTTATAAGATACTAGTTTTTCATGGATCGCTTCGGAAATTACTTCCCGTAAACAGTAAATAACTCAAAAATCAAAATTCTGCTGATTTTATTTTTAAACCCTTTGTTCATGTGTTTCAGTCAATGTTTAGCGATGAACAAGTCGTAGTGGTGAGCCTGAGCCTTGAACATGACCCTGAATAGATGTTTTATTAAATGAAATTCAAGAAAAATTAGATTTTACTCAATTCAAATAAATTGAGTTTTATTTCAAATAATAAATGAGTTATTTTTTCAGAATTGAAGTATTTAGGCATAGAATAAAAGCTCATTAAAGCTTGAATTTAGTTAGACATGGTAGTTTTCGGGTTTAATTTTTACGCCGATTCGGGGTGGTTCAATCGGATTTAAAAAATTTGAGCCAATTCGGGGTTTATCGGGTTTAAACCGAAAATTAATTTTCAATTTCTGGTAGATAAATTCAAAAAATTACACGTATTATTGGAAATGTCCATCTATATCTCCAATAAAATACAAAATCGAGTGCATATTTAGGTGTTCATCATTTAATTATAAGCGACAATCTGTTTGAAGATTTTTAAATCACGAAAATGTTAAGAATATTTACAATAAAACAATATTTGTGCAAAAAACGCGATTAAATTCATTCAGTACGCATGTTCAATTCGGGTTCAATCGGATTAAACCCGATTTAAAAATTTTCTTATTGGAGGGTTTAATCGGGTTAAACCCGAAAACTACCATGTCTAAATTTAGTCTTTCGAGAGTCTGTTTCGCTATTTTGATATGACTTCACCAGCTTTTGAGAATATATGTTTTTTGAGAGTCAGCGCTGAATTACATTTTTTGCAATTATACGAATCCTTTTTCTAATCATAAACGTAATGATCTTTTCAATTGAAGCTTTTGATAATAAAGTTATCCACACAATTGTTATCTTTTGATTGAGTTGTTTGAAAGGAAATTTTTGTCAATTTATTTCGATAAAAGACACATATCTTTACTATTAATATACAATTTAACAGTTATACTTCTTATTTTTTTAATGTTTGACAAAATTTTGCACAATTTTCTAGTTAGTAAATTTTCAGGCTCAGTAGGCTCGAGCCTAGAAAAAGTCCGAGCCTGAGCCTGTGAGCCTGTTCATCACTATCAATGTTTCATTCTATGTTGTACTGAACATATGCGCATTGAGTTATGGAATAATAGAAAACTCTATAAAATTATAAGATAAGCTGTCTGATGGCTTAATGGTCTAGGCACTTGCTCATTATTGAGTCAAAAGTTCACACAGTTCACTAATTGGCTGTGGGTTTGAGTCTAACTGTATACCAAGAAAGTTTTCCAAGGCTAGCATAGACTAAGCGGCCCAACTTAGGGTACTTTAGTACTCTTAACAGGGCTGCAGATTAGCTGGAGATAGTTCAGCGTTTCACAGTGAATGTAATTCACACTATCCTAATCTGGTATAAACCGCCTTAATAACCTATGAGTCGGAAAGGCGGGATATAAATGAATAATCTATATTAGATTATAAATTTTTTAGATTACAGTATACAGTATTAATGTATTATAATCGGTAGAACAAATACCATTATGTGGCTCAGGTAGAGCTGCTAAATATTCGGTATGTGATTCCTGACTTTCCAGAAATTTTCTAATTTTTTCCTAACTTAGACTTTTTGGTGAACATTATCTGCAATCATAGTCTGAAATTCTGAACTAAAGTCAAAGTTAACTAATAAGTGAAACTTATTATAATCTTTTATTATTTTTAAGGACTGCCCAAATGGTCGCCTAACAGAACAGGTGATTGTTTTTTGACTTATTTGCGAATACAACAGATAGAATAATTTTAATTTTAATTAATTGAAGACATTTCTTAAAATATATCAACAATTTTTTCCAAATGGAGACCCAACAAAGTTTGCCTCTTTTGTGTTCCGTGTCTTTGATGAAAATAAGGTTCTATCAAATCGTAACCTGTTATTGAAAAGCTGTTAACATATCAAATATTGTTAGGACGGAGTGATAGGGTTTGAAGAATTCATACGCGCTCTCTCCACAACCTCAAGAGGAACACTGCAAGAAAAACTTTTGTGTATGTTTTGCTTATGATTCACAAAATTATTAATTATTTAAAATAATATCAATACTTAAGGGGCTTTCAAGTTATATGATGTCGATTCAGACGGCTTTATAACTAAAGAAGAAATGCTTAATATTGTTGACGCTATATATCAGATGTTAGGAACAAAAATAGAAGAAAGCGGTGAAAACAACCCATCAAAGAGAGTTGAAATGATATTTGATCAGTTGGATAAAGTTAATCATACTTTTACTTAACTATTTAATTGCAGTTATTGTTCACATTTTTATTTACAGAACAAAGACGACAAGTTATCAATGGATGAATTCATGGATGGATCGACACAAGACCCCAAAATAGTTGAAGCACTTTCTTTATATAATCTCTCATAAAATTACATTGAAATTAAGAAAAATGCAATTTTATAATGAAAAAAATATGTTCCGCTTAGATCTTCCATATACCTAATCATTACTTTTGATATGCATTGTAAATAATAAATTACTACAACATCTACTAAATTTTCTTATGCATTATCAAAGCTAATCATAAAACTATACAATCAATTCATTTAAAGTTTTTGTCAAATAATAAAAAGTAATTTCATTTTCTTCTTAATTAATCAAAATCATGACTACTCTCTCGTTTAGTGATGAGACCACTGCTATCATTGGCTTCAATGTCTCGGTTTCTCTTTTTTGTCTCACTGTATGAGCTCGGCTGAACGAAAAGCCTATAAAAGAATCATTTTTTTAATAAACAAATAATGAACTTATTATGAAAATCTAGAAACTGATGAAATATGAATAAGAGATAACTAACACTTCTTCCATTTCAAGGTCGTCCTCATCTTGCATTAGTTGAAAGTAAGGGTTAGAGCTGTGAGGCTGAAAGTGGTAACCGGTCAGCAAAAAGAACAATAGTGTTGCCGTGTGTTGAAAGAAGACATTAAGCCATTCGTACTGAAAAGGCACTGTTATCTTCAATAAGTAAACAATAATTCGGGTGAAATATATGTAACAAACTATCATAACATAGAAATGTCGGAACAATTTAAGCTTTATCAGGTTGATGGCGGCCTTGCCATCGGTCTGTGAGGCCTCCTGTAAG
>JAQGCH010001555.1:0-15254 GCA_034699485.1 Nanhermannia elegantula | reverse complement strand
GTTTCTGATGCGGCCTCTCCTTCATTGGGTGTCTGCTCTTCTGCTTTTTTAGATCCACAGCAACCCATGTCTTATGTGATTTGTTTTGTAGTTCTTGTCTAAACTTATAATTTCTGACTTATTACTAATATCTTTTACAAATGCTTTTCAACTGAATTTTTTGTTTAATATTTTAAAAACTTATTTTCACGTGAAATAAATTCATTATTATATTCTATTATTGAAAAGAGTAATGGCAACTTTCCATAAGGGCTCGCCTTGAAAGGGTACCCATCGAGTGTGATATATCATTAGAAAGATCTCATCAAGTACTACAACTTTTCCTCTTGTACCAACTCGATCCGTCCACGGAATAAGGAACCAGAGGGAGAAGAAGTCTCCATTGGAAATACATTATGTAGTTCTGTATGTATTTATCCTAAAACCGCGCGTATAGCGCGCGCTATCTGAAGAAAAAAGTGAAAATTTTAGAAAAATAAGTGATGCGCGTTATGTGTGGAGCGCGCTTTATCTGCGAAAAATGAATTTTAATTATTCAAACATTTATTAATATTCAACACAAATAAGAAGTATTTTTTTAAAACAATTTCTAATAAATATTTATTTAAATTCTTCAAAATCTTCGTCAAAATCTGTTTCAAATGATCCTCTTATTTGTAAGAGCGCATCCAATAGGTCTTCATATGATTATGACTTCTTATTTTAAACATTTTAAAGATTGACATTTAATAAATTTATCACTATCAAGTACGTACGCACTCATAGGGGGAGGTGTGTCATTCAAAAGCGTAAAAACTCAAATTCTCCTATATGTTTAACATTAGGTCACATGTGAAAATGCGTTCATAGGGGAGGGGGCTCTACAAATTGACATTTATTGCGTACCTAATTAACGGATCTCACCTATATATATCACATTATTAAATTATATTTAAATGATTTATAACAAAATTGTTTATTTTATTAAATTTTTCACAATATATAGATGTAAACAATGTGCGAGTTATACGTAGGGTACGCGTTATATGTTAAATAATTTATTATTTAAAATTAATTATATTTTGTATGGGTGCGCGTTATATGCGGGTGCGCGTTATACGCGCGATTTTAGGGTATATATAATGTATTTCCAATGGTGACTTCTTCGCCCTCTGGTTCCTTACTCCGTGGACGGATCGAGCTGGTACAAGAGGAAAAGTTGGAGTACTCGATGAGATCTTTCCAATGATATATCACACTCGATGAGTACCCTTTCAAGGCGAGCCCATATGGGAAGCTAAAACTTTAGTTTATTGTTGTTGTACACTATTGTTCATATTTTTTAATTTTATTCAAAGCCTTTCTGTAGATATAATTTAATACATATTAGTCCTGATGATGGTCTAAGAGTAGATCGAAAACGTTTGGCAATTAATATCTTATTTTATTTTCACTGATAAATAAATATTAAATGCGAAACAAAAATATTCTTAAACTTTAGTTTATATCAATTCACACGAAAGCCATTCATAAGATAAAAATTATTTTTATTTTCTAAATAAAGTTATTTGTTATAAATCGTGTTCAATAAATATTAAATTTAAAACAAGTTTATAAATAATTAAAATATTGCGTTTTTTATAATTGCAATGAATAACAAATTAAAACATAAATTATTATAAACTTTGACTTGTGTTTAATTATTTACATTTAGTCAAAATGCTTAAAATTCTTGAATTAACATATTTTCCAACATCTTTAGCCCACATTAACTCCATGTGATTCCAACTCAAATCTGGCACTAAATAATCGTCTAATAGTTTAACTAAAATGTAAAGTATTTCATATCACAAACAATATTCAAGATTCTAATAATTGAGTCTAAAGAACTCAAATTCTGCTTAAATAGAGAAAAAATTGTTAAAATCATTTTAAAAAATACCTTTAAGCGTCTGTTTAAGTAAATTAATATCATTGATATCGTTGAGCCAATCATTTGCTGCATATATGAGTGCAATATTTGTTGAATTTATTTTACTTAAGTTGTATTCCGGCGGAAATTTCTGACCATAGCGGACAATATTCTCTTCTTCACCAAAATCGAATTTTGTCGGCCTTTTTGTAATTAATTTTTGCAATAAATGCGCGCCACCCCATGTCGATGACCCCGCCGGCAAAGTTGACAAAAATGGACCGATTCTTGACTGCAAAAAAATAGTCGTTAAAAATTAATATTAATCAAAGTTTGAGTAATTCTTATATTAAAAATTATTTCACTGCAAATATTAAACTAATTATAAGTTAAAATCAATTGTTTGTATTAAATAATTAAATAAATTTTTTATTTTTATTACAAAATCAAATTGATTTTCATTGAATCCCAGGAGAGAATAGAAAATTTTTTGGCAAAAGTTTTGCATATAATAGTTTTCGCATAATTGAGAGTAAAATTGTTGAACTTTTCCCAAATGCAGAAAAGAGGTCGGATTAGATCTAATGTGAGACAAAGATAAATAATCAGATTAATGATAACATTTATTTAATTACTATTTGTATTTTTAACCTGAAAAGAGACTCGAAATAAGTGAAAAATCTTAAAGGAGTGGTGGCGTTGCCCAAAAATGAAACGGGAGATAAAGCGATGAATGGTTTTATTATTTGATTGTATTGTAATTTTGATGCCAAAAGACCGAACATCATAATAGTCCCCTGAGAGTGACCGATATATCCCATTGTTTCTATATTTAAGATATGCTATCAATTCATTCGATAACTAATACAAATATTTTTCTATAAATATTTCATTGAATTACTTTTGGAAGTTTTTCCTAAAATGTAATCAATAATAGCAGGAAAATCGTATTCAATCATTTCGTCGATAGAGAATTTCCAGAATTCATTGTCTATAAAGTACAGAATAAATTATTCTTAAAATTTAGTAAATTGTGCCGTACTTTAATGTTGTGAATAATAAACTTTATTTATTAATTTATTTAAGATTAAAAATATTATTTTTAAACTTTACGCTTATATTATTCCAGCATTTGCTAAAAAAATATGCACTAAATGGTAAATATTTTTTTACTAAAAAATGAAGATTGGGTTCCGTTTAAAGAAGGTTTTAACCTATTTATAAATAGTTATATACTTTACTAATCTTACTTATCGTTAATTTAAAAAAAAGTTATATCCAATACAGTACATGAGACTGCTTTAGACTTTGGACACTCTTGACATTTATCAATAACTAGTCTATTAGAGGCAATTTGATCACTGATTAGGTTCGGAATTTTTTTTATCCAATTTAAAAAATATAGTATGCCTTCAGAACATTTTCATCACATTTTTTGTTTAAAGGCATTGCTAATGAATATGTGTTATAAATTAAGTCAAAGATCCAAAGGAATTAGAAAATGCATTAATCATTCCTTATATAAGTTATAATAAGTAACTCTTTGTTTATTAGATTTGTCTTTCAAAAGGAAAATGAACACAAAAACAATTTTAAACTTTAAGAACATTGAGTTCGCACTCAATCAAATTCAAACCTTCGATTTTATATATTGTATGATTCAATGAATAAACATTTCCTCTCATGTTCGCTAACCAGACATCATAACCATTTGCAGCCAAAACAAATGCTAACGTATTTCCAACACCACTATTATTATCTTCAATATATTCCCCGTTATTGTTCAGTTTGCCTTTCGAGGTAATAATCCAACCCTTTGCTGAACTTTGAAAGCCGTGTTGTAATAAAATAGGCTTTAAATTCTCCCTATTCTTAACATAAGGATTTATAATGCGATTGAGTGTTAAAATATATCCGTCAATAGTTGTTAAGTAATGTGTTTCTGCTTTGAAACCACGAGATTCTATGATTTGCTCCTAAAAAATATAGGATTAAAAGTTTTTTAAAAATTTTCTTAAAAATTAAAGATTCATTTGAGTTAAAACTAATTTTTCTTAAGCAATCTTAAACTGAAACCATTAAAAGTTTCAATGAATACAACACAAGTTGAAAAGACTTAAGCACTAATTTATAAGCTTTTTGTATTGAACAACACTTTAAAGAGACTTAAAACCAGAAAATTACCGGATTTCTAGTAGTATCGGCTTCACTATTAAAACCGGGCAAATATTTAAGGCTAATCACCAAATAGTCACCAATTAGAGCAAAATATATGGCACACATCAATGCTAATAGACTGGAAACTGTTATAATTTTAGTTGAGTTATACTTAATATAACTCATATTAGTTAAATTCATATTTTCTGCTTCTCTTATGAATTTTTGTCTGTAAGAACTTTTCTCTATAACTTTTGTTTAAAAAATGGAAAAAACTAGTAGTGATCGACTTCTATATATAAACGATTGTATGTGTAAACGAATTTATAAATATTTTTGATAATAAGCATTGATAATAAAGTTCCAAAGTTCTCATAGTAATAGTTATGACAATGAATTTTTGTTCCTAAACAGAGACTTTGAACGCAAGTATCCAACAGTTACGATCACTGGCTAGCAGTGGATCCAAAATCAGATTAATGCTCAATATTTTGGATCACTAACTATAAACTACTTATCTTCTAAGAAACAGATGGAAGATATGCTCTTTCAATGAGGTCATTGCGTTTTACATTTGGATTTTTCATTAAAAATACAGAACATAATAACCTATGTTTGTCTGTCAATAGAGATAAGTTGAATGCTTTTCGCATTACCCTCTATATTAAGAATATCACATTTCAAAGTGTTTGCAAACATAACCAGAACTTTAGAATATTATAACCAGATCAGGGTTTGTATCAAATTTTGTTATCTTAAAAAAGGGTTTTTTAGAAAACTTACAGATAATGACAGCAATAAAACTCAAATTCAATGATATGACTCAATATTATACAAACATTTACTCCTTAACTAAAGTTAGAAAATCTGTTTTCAAAAACTATTTTTTTCTATATTGAGAAGTTGTTAAACGAACGAAAGCAACAAACACTTTATTTTTGCTAAAAATAAGACATTTTGTTGAAAATAAGTTGATTGGTTGAAAGGATCTGTTATTTGGAAATTTCCAATATAGTCATTAGTTTTGATAAAATCAATGAGAGATAAAGAGTTTAAAATTATAAAAACCAATACTTTAGTCAAAACAAATTAAGACTAAAATAATTAAATTATGATTACATGTAAAGTTTCTTTGTTAAGTCACAAGTTTTAAAGGAATATAAAAGAGCTGTAGAATTGCATGAAGTAGTGTATGTCTCACTTATCTTAAGCTTAAGAGGAAGACAAATGAAATGCTTCAAAATAATAATTGGTTTTAAGACCTGTAAACTTCAAACCTTATTAGCTATGGGTCTAAGGGTGCTATAGATCCTCCAGAGACTCGAATATAAGTGCAGGTCTGTATAAATTTTTAAAAAATATACATAACTTCAATTTTTCTTGTGTATAGCCCTCCCTCCCAACCAAAAATTTGTGGTTACGCTACTGCTCATAAAAGAAACATTTAGTATATATAGTATTAAGCAATTATTAAATTCCATGAAAAATTAATTTCAAGTGCTCAGCAAATAGTACCTAATCAGGCGAGGGGGAGGTAGGGATCTGCCAAAAGAGTACAAACATATGTAAGGTATATATTTAACATTAAGTACAACTCATACTGTATAAGGTATAGATCCTCATAAGCTAGCTTTGAGCTGCGCTGCGCTTCAAGCTCAATAGTGAGCTATTGTGAGCTTGAAGCTTGAGCTTGAAGCTCAGTATATAAAGCAGAAGCGGAGCTCAAGCTCAAAGCTCACTTTTTGATTTACAATTAAATTAAATAACGAAACGACATAGCTCTGAGTGATATGCATCACATCTGAATAAAATATAATGCAATGCAATCGAATTGTTTGTTTAATCCACACAATCAGTCTTCAATAGAATAATGTTTAGGTAATTAATTGGATGATAAATCTAAATAAATTATTAATATTTCTATTAAGTGCTCACCTATTTAGTATTGATAATTGTGTAGAACTATTAATTATATAATTTAATAATTATAAGTCAATATGTCTTCAAAAAGCAGTGAAATCATTTCAGAAGATTAACAATTAGTGTTACAAAGAAGCAGATTATCCGATAATTCATTGCAAAGCTTGATGTGTTTGAATGCTTTTTGATCAAAAATATTAATATATTTGTGTTTAATTACTTGACATATGTTTCCTGTATTTTTTAAAAATAAATGCATACTCGATATATAATTTTTATTATACTTTAATTTTTTGATAAGCTCAGAAGCGCAGCTCTGAGCTTATGAGTAGAAGCGCAGCTCAGCTGAGGCCTGTTTCGCGCTGCTGGACTTCAAGCTCGAGCTTCGAGCTCAGACTTTTGGCCAAATGAGGATCTATAGTATAAGGTGTATAAAAGTGAGCGAATGCATAAACGGAGAGAGATAGGGTCTGAAAATGGTTCAAAATTGTGTGCGTTCTATGCAATTGACATATTATTAAAAGCAGATTTAAAGCACATAATTGAGAAAAACATATAATATTAAGATTTAATTAAAGAAACATTTGTCACAAAACTCAACAATTAATTCATTATAATATGGACTCTGAGAATGTGTTTTACAATCACTTTTGGTATAACTACAAACATTTTATTCAAAGTTTATTTAATCAAAAATCAATATTCATTTCAATATTTATAAGCATTTATTAAACACTTTCTCTCAAATGCTTTACAGTTAGACTTTTTTTTATCACCGAATCATTAAATGTTTATTTAATTAAATAAAGTTTTGATAAGTTTTGCATTTTTGACAAATTATTCAAATAAAAAATTATTTCCTATATAAATGTTTTGGCTGTTGATCACAATCCCTATCAGTTGTCTGATATGTCGGTGCACTCCTATCGTGAGGCAGTGCTGTTTGGGTTGCGGCAAAACCAATGAGACCGAACCCGAAGACTGCCGTTCAGAATCTACCCGTTATAATGTCTAACGATAGCAAAGCTTCAGATAATATGAAAATTAAAAAATAGATTAAGTGTTAAATATGTTGAAACTCTTTAATACATTATAAGATGTGAACTGATTTTATTCTTTCATTACAATCAGTATAACATATGTTTGTTTTAATACTAATTATATAAAAAACATGTTTATTCTCATTTGTTAATAATAAATGACACAAATGTTTCCATTATATCGATCTAAATATCATAAACGGATAGCATTTGTTTTTTAATATTCACTTGTATTGCAATCAATAAATCATTTGAAATAAAACACATGTATATAAAAATGAGTTTGTGGTCAATTGAATTTAGTATAGCATTTGAATTAAGACGGGAATGATGTACAAAATAATTATTTTGTTTGTGATTTTTCACACAGCTATGGGTTCAGACACTGGTCCAGACTTTGATTCACCCGTAGATTTCAGTGAACACAAACTCATTAGTATTCTACCAAAAAGACTAAAACAATTGCATGTTTTAGAGAGACTTAAATTAGATTTTAATGTAAATTACATTCACTTGAATTATAACTTTTTTAGTTGCTTTATATCTTATTTTATATTAAATTTAATTTTTCTTATTATTAATTTATTTTGTGAATCAAAGGTTGATTACTGGAACCAACCGATGGATGATTTGAGACCTGTTCTCACACATTTAAGTCCAGAACAGTTTGGTTTTCTTAAAGCTCTTAACCGTTCAAATATCAAATATGAGGTGAGATCTAATAATTTGCAGAAAGTAATAGACGCTGAACGAGAAGAAAATGAGTTAAACAGAAGAATTATCGGTCAAAGAGCTTTTGATTATGAGAGGACTTATCACTCACATAGCGATATCGTAACTGAATTAAAGAGAATCAGTTCTGCCAGTGAGTAAACTTTTACTGCGTTTACTTAAAATAAATTATAAAAGTTAGACCCAATTTTAGCAAGGTCTTTTAAGGCACCGACAGCTATGAGATGTTTAATGTTAAAGTGTTGGGATCCAAACCCGACTTTAGCAAAACCCAGATTATAGCTACTATTTTTCAAAGCAAGCATAGCATTGGGAATGTTTAGATTTTAGCAATTCTATAATTTCTAAAATAATTTATGTCTATAATCTATCAAAAAATTATATTATTTTATTAAATTTTTGAAAAATGACTAGAAATTATAAAAATTTAGAAATGAATTTTATTTCAACAATGGATTCGTTAAATTATCAAAATTATAATCAGTATAATCCAATTTTTTGCTCAAGAATTATTGTCGGGTTGCCCATAGTCGGATTTATGTGCACCGACGAGGTGCTAAAATCTGGGTTTAGCTGTATTTAATAATTTGAAAAACTTTTTAAAGGTAATAAAGCAACCTATCAAAGTGTTGGTAATTCGAATGGAGGTCTCGAAATACCTATGATTATAATCACTAATTCTGGTGGAAACGCAAAAAAAACCATATTTTTAGAATGTGGTATTCATGCGAGAGAATGGATATCTCCTGCGACCTGTTTATGGATAGCTAATAGCCTGTTAACTGATAATACGAATGAAAAACTTTTGGACAAATTTGAATTTAAAATAGTTGCCTGTCTTAATCCTGATGGTTATGTCTATACGCATACGACCAATAGAATGTGGAGAAAAACGTTGTCCAGACAGAGAGGAGGCTGTTTAGGAGTTGATCCTAATAGAAAGTAAAGAGTTTTAGAGCCTTTTAATATGTGATAAAATAAATGAATAAGCATTATATATGTGCAGTTGGGACTCACGCCATTGCCAGTCGGGCGCATCCAACGATCCTTGTAATGAAGCCTATTGTGGACCAAGACCATTTTCTGAAGTTGAAACCAGAGCAATGGCTGAGTTAATTATGTCCAATAGGGGCAATATTGCGGCCTATTTTGCTCTGCATAGTTTCAGTCAGCTATGGATGTATCCCTACGGATATACTAACGCTTTGCCACCTAATAATGCACTTTTGGTATCAAATCTTTAAAATTATAACCTTTTCAAAAGCCAAAACTTTATTGTTTAAATATAAGAAGCAATTAGTTTTAAATTCTTGGAAATATGAGATTTCAGTATAGATAATAAAAATGGTGTTTCAGAAGTTTTGTTTAATTTATAAAGTCTGCGGTTTACTAGTTTTCAGCAAAATTAAAACAGAGACTTGTAGAGCAGCTCATTATTACATTTTTTTATTTTATTAAAATTTTATTAATTAAAATTCGCTCAAATTTATGAATAGTTATCAATATTTTTAAAATTATAATAAAAAGCTATACTTTACTCTATTTTAGTGAAAATTATTAACTATTTTGACGATAGACAGCCCGACAGTGTAACTGAGACTTAAGCTGACCTTATAATTAAATAATCTTTTGTTTAAATAAAATAAATAATAATATATTTATATATTTTGTTCTATAAAACAGAACAGTTTATCTGCGAAAGCAGTTAACGCTATCAGAAGTCAAAAAGATCGCCTCGCCTTCAAATACGGAACTATTGCCCAAACTATATGTAAGTTATATCAGAATTATTTCCTGAGAAGTTTTTATAACAAACGATTGATATTTTTCTAATTAAGATCTGGCATCTGGAAGTAGTATTGATTGGGCTTACGATAATGCCGGGGCCGCCGCTTCTTTCGCTATAGAATTACGAGACAAGGGTCAGTACGGATTCATACTTCCCAGCAGTCAAATAAGAGATGCTGCTTCAGAAATATGGGCTGGAATTAAAGTTGTTTGTCTGTCTCTTTAAGTCACTCATCGCTAAACTAAATTTATTTTATGTAAAAGCTTTAAATTGTTTTTAACTCAGAGTTATTTAAAAACAAATAAAATTTTTCCTGTTATTTCAATTTTTACTCATTATAATAGAAACTTAATTAACTTTAGGAAACTATTATAAAATTTAGAGAAAGAATATTTTAAATTCTCGGACTATTGTCATAAACATTAAGTAATGGATTGAGAAGTGCATTGAAAGTTTGGATATCTATTTGTCTAAAATCTTAAGTCAAAGGTTGTCCACTGTTGTAAAACAATCATACAGTTGGGTCCGTAGAGCTTAAATCGTAATTAGAGGTAAAACAGATATAAAATTATTAATTACTAAAAAAGGTTGTGTGTATGTCACCACTTGAGGTGTGTGACCCAACACAGTTAGGTTTAGGTTTAAATAAATAAAGATATAATAACACAAACACTTGAATTAAAACAAAATTATTAACTATAACTGTGATATGATTTATAAATATAAAGTTAAATATTAAGGGACTGTGTGAACCTGTTTCTGAACCTGAAATTTGTTGATATTGATTCTGACCAGTGACAAAGTAATCGAATGCCAACTTTCTGTCTGATCTGTGTTTTTTCTATTCGCCAATTAATTGAATTATATTTTTCTTTTTTCCGTCAAATAAACTCAATTCAATTTTTAACTCGTGTTGTGTAACAAAACGAGTATATAGATTCGTACTTTCTGGTCGCCGCCGCCGGTAGTTGCAAAAAAATTTCGAATTTTCATATTATTGAATGAGTTCCAAAATACTCTTTTTATTGAAAACTTTTTGCTATAATGGTGTAAAACAGGGTATCTTTGAGTTGCTCTCAAGTTTAGCATATGGTATGTTTGTTTAAATTAATATAATTTACCTGTACATACATCATTAGTTACAAATGTGTTTTAAATTTAATATTTTAGTTTTTATTATTTTTATTGAAATTTTTTCTTTTGGCTTTTAATCTTTTTTTGTAATTTTAAAAAATATAGTTAAGAATATTCTGACATCATTTTTGACAGCACAATAGAATAGCTTTAATTTTACTTTATTTTAAAAATATGAAAATGTTGCGCAAAATTATTTACCTATTAATTATGGCTGAGTTGGCTATTGATTCTGTCGCTAATGAATCAATCAATTTTAGTAAATACAAACTCATTCAAATATTACCAAAAAATGAAAAACACTTAAAAGTATTGCAGAAAATTGGCTCAAAATTCAATGTAATTCTATAAATAACTTAATTAACATTTTTTGACTTCTTTTCGTTAAATTTTATATTTTGAGATTATTATTCAAAGAGAGCTGACTTTTTCTTTACTATTAACCATTTTCTCGATAAAAGATTTATTTCTGGACGCCTCCAATGGCAGATCTCAGACCAGTTCTTACAAACTTAAGTCCAGACCAGTTCTTACAAACTTAAGTCCAGAACAGTTTACGTTTCTTTCATCACTCAACAAATCAATATGATGTGAAATCCAATAATTTTCAGAAAATGATTGACAAAAAACGTGAAGAAAATCGAGTGGTGAAGAGCAGGTCAAATATATTTGATTACAACTATTCTTATCACACATACGCTGCAATTTTGTCTCAATTAAAAAGAATTAGCTCTAAAAATTAGTTCAAACTGAATGATTGGTTTTTCTATATTATTAAACTCCTGATAAACATGAATTCGTAGAGAATAAAGCCTTTTATAAAAGTATTGGCACCACATATGAAGGCCGTGACATTCCTTCTATCAGAATAACTAACCCTAAAAGAAAGGGACCATATTTTTTGAATGTGGTGTTCACGCGAGAGAATGGTTATCAACTGCTGTTTGTTTATGGATTATTAATAGTTTATTAATTCACCGAAAAAAGTAATGCACTTCTGAATAAATTTGAGTTTATAATAGTTTCCACTCTTAATCCCGATGGTTATGTCTATACACACACGAAAAATAGACTGTGGAGAAAAAATAGATCCAAACAAAAAGGGTGCTGTTTTGGCGCAGATCTTAACAGAAAGTATGTATTCAATCAAATCAACTAAAAATTTAATCAAATAACTAAATATAAGTGAATCTTAACTAATAAAAGTAATCTAATGTTTAACACTGCTTAACAGTTGGGATTCAGGTTTCGGTAAATATGGAGTTTCTCGCGACCCATGCAATAGTGAATTTTGTGGAGCAAAACCATTTTCTGAAGTGGAATTCAAAGCAATGGCTAATTTGGTTAAAAAGAAAAAGAGAAAAATTGCCGCTTATTTTGCTATTCATTGTTATGGCCAGCTATGGATGTATCCATACGGATATCGTTCATCATTGCCATCTAATCATAAAATTTTGGTATAAATTGTTGAACTATTTCAAGTTATCGTTTCAAAAATTAATTTCAATATTATTATTGATATCAGAAAAGACTTTCCACTAAAGCGGTTAAGGCTATAAAAGCTGTTAATGGTTTGACTTTCACAAAAGGAACTATTTTTAAAACTATTTGTAAGTTATTCTGAAATAATTTATGTCTTATTATTTGAGAGTTTTTTATAGAATGGTTTAAACGACACGGCTTTCTAATAACAAACGATTAATATTTTTAAAATAAGATCCGGCATCTGGAAGTAGTATCGATTCGGTTGTAATGCAATCGTTGCATTTGCATTGGAATTGCGGGATATGGGTGAGTATGGATTCTTGATTCCCAATAAACAAATAAAATCTGCAGCCGTAGTAACTTGGGCTGGAATTAAAGCAGTTCTTATTTAAAATAAATTTATTGTTTCAGATTATAATATTTTATTGTCTTATAATTTTAGAAACCAATATGTCTTATAATTGCTCTTAATTTTTTTGGGAACGAATCGAATAAAATCAATTGACAAACAGTTTAGATTTCAACACTTAAACTGAGTACTTAATCAATACTTAAATTAATACAATAGTAATTAATTATTTATTATCTCAAATAAAACATTAAGAAGTATTTCATAAATGTTTAGTTTTAAACAAAAAAAATTAATATATGTATAAAAAAAATATTTACTGTTTATATTTAAATATAATTAAAGCGAAAAATAAAAAAATAAGACTTGGAATTATATTTGCTAAGAATCCAAACAGAATATTAGTGTTAGTAAAAGTCCATCCCTTGAGAACAATATTTCTTAGAGTTTCGCCGGGAATTGTTAGTGGACTCAAATAATTAGCATATCTTAGATATTTGTCTAATGATTCCAACGGCCAAAACATTCCGGAAGTAAAAAGTTGTGGAACTGAAACAAATCCTACAATAATTAAACAGATATATTCTTCTTTAAAAGTGGATGATATGAGAAGTCCAGTTGTTATCGAATTGAATGTTTGCGTTAACAATAGAGAAAGTACTAAAATGGTTGAGCCATTGTTCACGTTTTCAAATACAACAAAAGCCGTGAAATACATCAAAATTATTTGTAACACAGACAACAAAAAGTTTGTAATTAAGTGTGAAATTAACACCAAATGATGGCTCACACCAGCGATTAGAGACCTTTCGAAAAGTCCGTCTTTTCTCTCTTGTGTTAAAACAAGAGACGAGAGAACCAATTGAGACAAATAGAGATAGAATATTAAGTTGGCTGATAAAAAAGTGTCTTTAAATAACAGGCTTTCACTGAACTTTGTTTTCTCTATTTCTATCGGTAGCTCAATGTTAGTCAGATTCTTAGCTGAAGATAAATTTGCCACAAATTTCCAGAGACTTTCTCTCAAAGAAACGATGAACGCGTTTCCATACATTATAACAGAATTGTCTAAATATAAGTGTAAACTGCTTTCATCGATGATTTTGCTGTCAATATCTGTTGGATTTTCGAGTCTTTCATCCAAAGAATTTGAAAAATTGTTTTGAAACCAAATCGCACCGACAGCTAACCCTTTCTCGACAGCATTTATAGCACTTTCTATTGAAGAATATTCAACAGGTTTAATGACATGTCGCTCAACACTAGTTAATGAAGATAATAGTTTATCGCTATAGTCATGAATGGGTTCTTCATTAAAAACCGCTGCTTTCAATTCAATGGACACTTTACTATATACGAGACAATAGATTACAAGTTGAGTCGCGGGAAGAAAAATGCATATCAAAGAAAATGAGGACATGTGAACATATTTTAAAATATTTCTGTGAATAAGTATTAATATAATCCATAAATTGTATAATAAAATTGATTTTCTTTTGTCACCATTTGATAGTTCATTCTTATTATCAATCGTTTCAATTGTTTTTTGATTGTTATCATAGTTTTGATGATCGATAACTGATGTCTCAATATTTTTATTGTCCATTAAACAAAGTTTAAGAAATACGTCTTCTAACGAGTTCTCATTATAGTCAACAATCAGTTTTGAGGGGTTTTCTTCTGCTAAAAGTTTTCCATTTCTCATAAGCCCTACTCTGTGAGCATTAGTCGCTTCTTCGATATAATGGGTTACAAACATTATAGTCAGCCCTTCTCTACAGCGAATATTAAGATATTTCCAAATATTTTGTATGATTAGTAAATCTATTCCAACAGTAGGTTCGTCAAGAATTACTAGTTTTGAATTATAAATCAAAGCGACAGCGAGTGATACTCGCCTTTGTTGGCCGCCTGACAGTTGACCAATTATTCTATCATTTTCTGGAAGGTTTAGTAGTTTTTGTAATGTTGTGTATCTTGTGTTAAATTAAATAAAATACATTTAATGATAAACTTATCAAAATATGATGAACAGAATTATTGCATTTAATAAATAAAAATTTGAGTACTCATGACATAAATATAATAGATTTTATACAATAGAATATTAATCTATGGAAATACCTCATTAAAAATTCTTTGCGAGATATCCTATGAATGTGCATAAAATAATTAAAAGTTTGTTCGACAGTAAATTGTGGACAGAGAGCACTGTTTTGTGGCATATAACTGATCAAATGATTAGCTAATCCTGGTTTTCGACCTAAAACACTAATAGATCCCAATTGAAGCTTAATTCGACCTAATATTAGTCGCAATAGCGTTGTCTTTCCGCCACCACTTGGGCCAAGAAGAGCATAGATTTGTCCAGAATTCACTTTCGCACATAAATTTTCCAAAACTAAATTAGAATTATATTTGAAACTGACTCTATCCACAGATATGGCACTCATTTTAACTTATAGTTTAAGTGTTTATGTGTTGATAATTATAACTTATTTATTTATAAAATATTTGAATACTCATTGAAGCTCATTTGAATACCCTTAACATGAATTCTGAACACGAGTGTTAAACCCTTAAATTGACTTTGGGAAAAACACTCAATCAAAGGTTTGTTTATTCTTTTAATTGTAGTTAACTTTCATACTATCCATAAAGACATCAATAATTGAGACCTGAATCAAACCTTAGTCAACTAAGTTTTTATAAGGAAAGGCTCAACACTTTCAAGAAATTTAATTTAGGACATAAAAC
>JAQGCH010001554.1:0-15263 GCA_034699485.1 Nanhermannia elegantula | reverse complement strand
AGTTTTAAAAAATTATATTGTGATCCCTATTTTTTTAGCGCATAATTCAACACATAATTATTTGATCGATAGTACATGTTTGGTGTGCTATAATCTTACTTACGAAGTATGAAAATTAAACTCTGTTTGTATGCCTGTACTAACTTATGTATGTTTATAAAATGTGTACAATAAGCTCCTGAAATAGAACATTGCATTGACATTACATCACTATTAAAATGTTGCGCAAATCTATAAAACTTTGATCTTTAAAAAGTTTGATATAAATAACTTCAACAATTTTGGAAAGCTTTAAATCACTGGAAAAATCATCAATCGTAGGCATTTGCAAAACGTTAACTCTAATCACTTCAATTTTTACGAGACATCAAAGCTATTAATGCTAATGTAGTATTTGATTCAATTTCGAGCTATTAGCCCATTAGTCCTAAAACTGTAAAATTTTGTGTATCTTTTTTGAACACAATACTAATTTTATTTAGGATTTTGATAAGAAGCTAAGGAAAATACATATATAATAATTAATGTGACTTAAAATCTAATATAACTATGATTTTAATTAGTCTACAAAAGTCACATGTTATGAGATTTAATAAAATAGTTAAACTGTTCAAACATTGTTTTCATTATACTTTAATAATTAAAATTGTAAACATATTGAATAATTGGATTATAAGGCAATTCTTAAATTATAAATCACATCATATAAGAGAAAAACTTACAATAATAGACAGTGTTGAACAACGCTCGAGCGTTTGGCTGAGCGTCAAGTATATTACACATAAAAATGTTTTTTTTATTAAACAAAGGTTTTTATTTAAGTGAAATTACTTTTATAATAAACAAACATATTATTCAATTTTAAAGAATTTAGATATAGAATCGCACAGATTATCCCATATTTGCTAAAATAAGCAAATTTTGTGTAATAAAAAGTCTCTCGATCATGAAATTTGCTGACCTTAGCGCTCGGTAAACGCTCGGTACTTTAACACCCCTGGTCTCAACGAGACTCGACTCTCGAAATTACTGTGTCTGACATATAAAAATTTCTAATAAAAAATAGGTTTTAATTTGTATCATGCTTATGAGCATTAGTCTAGCTCGAGGATCATTTTTGAGCGTAAGGCTCCAGGCTCTTGGCTCAGACAGTTGTGCCTGCACCCAAAATTTTACTTCAATTCATAATAACATTATATTTTGAATTACATTATTTTCCGTAAGTATTTTAAAATTCTACTTCTCAGTAATTTTAGACAAAAGCTCGTAGTTTTAGATTCAGGTTTTAAGGTTTTGAGTCTATGCTTATCATTATTTTTAGTCTTTACTAACATTATCAATCGTAAGATTTAAGTTCTGGGTTAAATATTATAACTTTAAAATTAAAAAAGCATAAAACATATTTATGACAAGAATCCCATGTTTTTGCAGCAGAATATCATTAATCATGTCTTAAAGATCAATATTTTAATATATATTAGATAATGAAAGGTTTTATGAAAAACCTTAAATTTATCAAAAATTTTTAGTTATATTTAAATTTCGAGACTCGACTGCATTAGATCGAGAGTTACAACTCTCGAACGAGACTCGAGAGTCTCAACTCTCGTGCTGACCTCTAATTATAAGTGTTAATAAGATTAAATGCTTGAATGTGTATATTTAGGGGAAACTAAAATGCATGTAAGAATATATTTAAATCAACACAGGTCTAAAACAAAAATCATATTTTTCTAAACATAATATGGCTATTGGTCATGAATTTGATTAGAATTTTTTGGAATATAGTTCTGATTTGAAAAAACAGTTCGACATCATATATAAAAGTTTTAATAATTAATAGTTTAATAAGTTATAAAGTTCTAAAAACCAATAATAAGTTATAAATATAGCTTGGTGTTTTCGGCGTGACGCCGAATAATCCGAATATTGCCGCCGAATTCAATAAAAAATATTCGGCGTAAAGATAATTTTTTTGAAATAACGCTGAATAGACCGAATTTTTCCAAAAATAATATAGAAAATCACTTTTCAACTTATGGATAGCAGTGATTTTCAAACTATAAGCAAGTCTACATTTATTAACTATGAAGATTAATTCATATATTACAAGAATGTTTAAAAAACTTCATATCTTTGATCCGTTCAAAAAATTTCAACTGATTCAAGAGTTCAATTATGCTTTTGAATGTAAACATCGAGGAAAGACTTATTCATTATTAATTGTTTAATATAAATACTTTTGTAACTACTTTTTCTAATACGAAATGAATAGGACACATATTCCTAAAATTTATTATTTTTACGCTGAATATTACCGAATTCAGAAAAATCCTTCGGTATTTGCACTACGCCGAATATTGCCGCCGAAAAGACCAAGCTAGAATTATAAACTTAAGTGTTCAGTACTTGAACCCATACCTGACTAACACCTAACTCACCCCACCCACCCCACTAACTAAATCCTATTTAAGTCGATGCCTTTTCTCACTAACCAGCAGTCCATTATGTAGTGCAGGTGTCCCCAACCTTTTCTGTTAGAGAGCTAATTTCAAATTTAAAAATACTTCGTTCACTACCATGAGGAATAAATTAATTGAAAAGAAAATGCAAAACTAGGTTTTAACAAACAAAAGTTGTATTTATTCAATAGTTAATGTTTAGGTTGTCACCTAAACAATAGTGTATGAAAATAGATGTTTATGAAATAAATAGCAATGGTATATAGCTATATTTAATACTTATTTGTAAAACTTTGGTGAGCTACTTAAAATTGCTTCGCGAGCTACTGGTAGGGGATCCCTGCTTTAGAGGCTTTGATTTGCTTAATGTTAACCCTATGGGATTCCCAACAGACACCAATATAGTGATCAAAATAAGGAGGTGATCAGCTCTAGACGTTTCACTGTACTTCCTGTAGTAATACACATGCAATTTCTTTATTAAATTTTTGATATTTGAGTCGATTTAATTTTTTCAAAAGTAAATAAATGACTAATTATTATTTTGCACACTTCCCGTCAAATTAATTATATTTTATTAATTTTATATTTTTATTTAATTCTTGAATGCAATCTGAAAAATGATGGCTTATATTGTAGACTTAGAATTAAAGATACTTTAATATATACTCTAATTTGAAATAAGGATGAGTTTCTTGTTTGTAATCTATCTAAAACATTAACGTTGTTCACTCGTGTCGTGCATCCCATCTGTGATATGTAATTCTTTCCTATTTAATGATTTTGTCATTAATGTAATGCTGACATAACACAAGTCAATCAGCGCCTCACAGTTACAAAAATGGTTTCACATTAGTTATTTCAGGCATTTCAGGGTTTATTACAGAACAAATACCATAAAAATAATTTAAAATAATTTAAAAATAATATACAAGAGAATGCAAAAGTGAAAATTCATTATTTCTAAGGCTATAAAATTTTAAATATAGACCAATTGCTGCAAAGATATAAAATACAAAAGTGAATCAAATAACTCAAATTTTACCAAAATTAGACTTCTCTTATCCTATGCTTATATTTTAGAACTTTTTTTGCAGCAAATCATTAGTGAAATATAACTCAATTGTATAAACATAAGGAATATAAATGAAAGAATATAAAGAAAAAAACAGTATTAGCTGTTATTTATATGATTATATTTTTTATAGAATATTAAACTCAGTCCTAATTCATTTAATATATTTTAAAAAAATAATAAATTACAGTTTTAAGTTATTTTGTAATTAAAAGTGAGTGCTTAGAAAATTATATTATCAATGAATCTACGAATATAAGTAAACTTAAATTTAATATTTAAATAAAATTTAAATAAAATACAGTTATTACACAAATTCCTAATAACTATCTTAATCTTTAAAAAAATTATTAAATTAATTTATTAAAATGGAATTTATTAGAATTTGCAAAAATTTCTCATAGGTTAAACTCAAAATATGCTAATATGCATAAAAATGAGTTCATCTAATAGTCCTCTAATAATAAGATTACTTAAAATAAAAGTTTAAAGAATATTTTCGAAAAATTAAAACGATTTATGGTGACTGTGAGGCGCTACCAATTTCATAGAAACCTCAAATAATTACTATGACCACCAAATGCTAAGCGCAAGCTCTCGACAATTTGAAGGGTCAAAATACAGTATAAATAAAAATGTTATTCCAAGAATAGTATAAGAGATAAATGAAATATTTTCTACAGCAATATTATAAGGTAACTAATAGTGAGCTTTGCGCAAAAGTGACATTACGGGGTGAAGAGTCAGATAAAACACATACTATTGATGCCTTTCCATGAGCTAAGTTTTTAAGACGGGTTTATGACGATTGTGTTGTGTTATGTGTTGTATTCATATATACTCTATTATAGCGTTATGTGTTTGTGATCACGAAAATGAGATCTGACTGAAAACTACACTTTTATAATAAAAATCAAATAGAATTTTAAATTAAAAATTGCGAATAAAATGAAATGATATTAATACTTAACGTAAAGACTCCTAATTAATAATTAGTGAATTAAAAAATTAATCCATTTTAGAGATTATAATAATAGTTATTTAGAAAAAAGATTATTTGACATAATTGAAGACCATTTAATACAACAAAAAACGGATTACTAGTGAATAATAAAGTGATAGCAATGTATTGTTTGTATTATTTTCAGATTACAAGCATTAAGTGCCGAAGTGAGCGGTGGTGTTGAGAGCAGTGGCGGTCTCAGTGGTCACAGTCATAGGCGTTTGACGGCCTTATATAATAGTTATGGCACAGAGACTGCGGCAATAGCCGAAGCACGCAATATGGCCAAACGCAAAGGCCCTCAACCGACCGGTGATGGAAAAGGGCCCACAAGTCTGTTCATATTCAGTGATGACAACTTCATTAGAAGGCATACGCGATTCATCATCGAATGGCCATATCCTTTTCATATGCATTTTCACCTATGCTATACGCATAGCTTATACTTTCATATACACTCACATATCATATTATATTTGATCATTACTATGCTCTCAAAAATAATAGTAAAGTATTCTCTATTTTATTATATTTCTAGTTATTATTTTTATAATTTAAGTTAATTTATTTGTTTTCAAAATTCTAAAATAATTTTTAAATTCACTGAATATACTTTTTTATGGTTTTTTTGCTCTTTTCGATTCTGTTAGGAATAAGAGAATCGATAGTTTTATTATTGATAAAGATTTTTTATATAAAAATTGAAACAAAGCATAAAATAATTCGATCTATTGATAGAAATGATATTATTTTCAAATGCACTCATCTTTATCTCGAATTATTGCAAATAACAATATAGAGTATGCTCTGAATGAATTCTATAACAAATTAGAATCCATTTTAATTAATATTAAAACCACTTATATTTGAAATTTGAATCGAAATACATTGAGACCAAAAAAGCATTCAAATATTTATTAATCACATTAGAAAATTAGAATTGGACCACATTTTGGATACATATTTTTGAACAGAAAGTCTAAATAAATGAATAGTAATATTTAGTGCTTCGAGAAAATTAAAATTAAATATTCATATTGAATGTCACAAATTTATAGACCTATTTATTTTTCAGATAAATTGGTTGTGTAGTTGTTTGCTATTTATTTTAAAGTTTACATAATCTATAATAGTCACTGTCCCATAGCATGTCCTGAAAGTGCGTTTACATACAAAAGTGCTTAATATTATTGTATTGTATGCTTTGCCTAAATTTATGGTTAGAGCCTCAAGAATAGTGATTGTCCTATTTTTGTTGATGTCCTAAAATCACCGGATAGACGTCAGGACTCACAATGTGTTCATAATTATCTGAATAAAGCATTTTGAAAGCTCCCATTTTGAAGTTTTAGCCTTATATATTCCTTATTATGAAGTTGAAATTCCTATTAGTCATTTAAATTGATATAATTATGGCAGATTCATTGTAAAAGCATATTATTTACACATTCCTGTTGAAGCCAAAAATCATAATTTTCAAATTAAAGTCTATTCCTACAATTAAAACTAATTTTCAGGAAACTAAGATTCAAAAATTCAATTTTTTTCATTCAATTATTGCCTTTTTAAAATTCTATCTCATTATTAAAACTCAAATTGTATTCCTGTTTGAAAACAATGTTTTGTCAAAAAATTTCACTTTAATTTTCCCTGTTTTGACCTATTCTAGAGGCTTAATTATCTGCAGCGATGGCTAAGGCAGGTACAATTAAATCCAAAAATAAAGACGAAGCTATACTTAACTGCAAGGCTCTTTACTTTAACTGACTGTACAAAAAAGTTTTTTCTATATTAAAGTCTGAAACAAAGAACTTAACTATTGATAAGTTCAATTATAAATGATAAAAATCAAAATAATACACATAACACACAAGTAATAGTTCAAACAGCATGCTTTCGGTTGGTTTATAATAATTTCTTATTTTCGGCGATTAAAAAATCTTATTTATTTTCGTAGTCTTAAGCAAATAATTGTCAAAATAGAGGTCATTGGCTTAAACGATGCATAGACAATATCATAAATATTAATTTTGTTAACAAAAATAAAATAAAATAACTTTATTTCAACTAATCATAAAATTAAAATAAATAACAATATTTTCCTAAAATTCCTAACTTTCATTCATATTTATGATAAACTCTGATTAATACTATTTGAATGACTGATTGAATTGATAAAAACAGTCACTATTACTCTTATCGTTCAAATATTGTACAGTTAATTAAAATAAAAGCTTTTATGTGCTATACATGAAAGTATATATTTTAATATCGTCTTTATTTTTGGGATTAAGAGTATATGGGTTGAATGTACCTCCAATAATCTTAGATCGGATATTAGCCAGATTTCCGGAATCACCTCCCTGGAGTGTCAAAAAATTTTGGATACCTTGTTATCTATAGTGCTATTTGTCTTATTTGTAAACTGAAAATAATTAATAAACTTAAGTGTTTGTACCTTTTTATTAATGACGCGAAGCAATAATATAAATAATTTTTGTGTATAATGAGACTTTCTATACACCCTATATATGCTCAACAGCAAGACATTTGTTTATAATTGTTTGCTTTTAGCAATTGTTGCAACACTTTTTGAAACATATTTTAAAGTCAATACTCTGTACAGTATCACAAGTTTTTCTGATGTCTTGTCTATTCGCTGCAGAACGAAATGATTAAAGTATTTCTCGAACAAAACACTCTTTCATGCGTCTCTAGTTTTTCATAAGAATTGCAATTTGAACAAAATATACTCTCTTTAGCTCTAAAATATCTCATGCGTCCGAAATGTGATAAAAAATATGTTATAGAGAAAGAGAAAATGCGCGAAATTGATAAAATAGTTGAAATAATTGTTTATGTTATATTTAATCTCATGTTAAGCTTAATTTTTTAAAGCAGTGGCGGGCGCCTGCCTTTCTATCCCACCGTTAGACACAGCCCTGCTTTTTAAACTGAAATTAAACAGTTTTTACTTAATTAATAGCAATGTCATATATTGATTAAAAATTAATAAAATTTCAAAAATGCCTTTTTTTAAACTTAGGACCATGTTGCTAAGTTTGCTATTCAAGTGAGCTTTCATTGGTTTAATATTTCTTTATTTTATATAAATATAAAATAAATAATGAGTTTAAAAAATTATTTGGTTCTAAATTTAAAATTACTAACTTTTTATAAAATTTTATTTATAGATATGTTCCCCATGTATTATGACATACAGTATAGTAATTAATGTTTTAATAAATACCTCATTTTTATTGTCTTTTTGATAATAAAAACTATCATTAGAAAAATAGCCTTTACTTCAACCAGAAATGCTAGTTAGTTATGAAAAGAGAACCGAATTGTATTTCATTACATTTAATGTGAAAATATTTAATTTGATAGAATAATTATTATTAGCGAATGGTCTCTTTTAAATTACATTCACTTTATTGTATTATATCGTAAATAACCGTCTTTTCACCAAATCAATACAGCCATCATATGCTCAATTTAGAAGTCTGCTTAAAAATGAAATAATAATTTCTCACGCAATTGTGTACCTGAAAGCTTATATCTCCTTCTTCGTCAATTTTTGTTATTGTCAACTATACACAGAAAGAAAACATTAAGAATTCAACTTTTAGAATATCGTATATCATATTTTTATCATTTCATTATTCTTAAGATCAAACTTAAAGTTAATATTTGTTTTTTTCTATTTTTCAATAATAACTAAATATTACAGATAGAAGTTTTTTAGAATTATTTGAGTTTTTAATAGTGCTCGTGTTAAAAATCATGATATATTTGTAAATTTAGTATTTTTGAGAATACAGTATTCAAGTTCTCTATTATTTAAAATTTTAATTATCATAATTTCCATCCTAATTAAACTAATAATTAAAATTAAATATTTCTCACTATTTTATAACGATTAGTATATTTTTGAGATATAAACTTATATTATATACTTGTGATATAAAACAGCAGTTGAAAAGTTGATTTCATTTAATGTAAATGAGGGCTTCTCTAACAGCTGCCCGAGACTGACCCTCAAGACTTTCAAATAGAAATATTTCTAACAAAACGCAATGTCATGTATCAAATTTTTGGAATAAAAAGTATATTTTTTTACAGAGCAATGCATTTAAACTGTTTGGTCCGCCATGTCTTATGCGGTCAGACTCGCCCAACTTTACTGACGTTGAGTCCTCTGCAAGCCCTAACCCCGGAAACTAAAAAACGATAGCCCGCCAGAACCTGCAGTGAGAAATTTAAATTATTTATTGGGATAAATTAACAAAAGGTACATCATATTAAATTTTCTACTAATTTTGCTTTAATTTGATTGCTTTCGAACATCATTTCTAAAGTTTAGTTAATCTGATTGCAAAATTTGTAGACAGACCGAACTTGTTTTACCTAAAGCTAAAATTTGATTAAAAAGCAGTTCAAAACTAAATTATTTCTTTTCACTACACATCCCTTTTAATACTGTAGTTACAACATTTATAATATTGAGCTCAATTTAGTATTAATATATACCACCTATGTCAATGAAAAGTTCATAGATATTGTTTTAAAAATTTTGGAATAGGCGTGTACTCTGTTTCTAACTTAGAATTATAACTTATTATAGTTTTCCTCACCAATCAGTTTATTCTGTTACATGAGTTTAGGTGTAAAAGTTAAACCTAAATTGACTGAAATAGTGTCGATTATAGCCAAACATTATCATTGACTCGTTCTTATACTTGAAATGACAATCTATACATACAGTACATGTGATCCAACGCCCAGTTTGAAGAGTGACAATAATTATATGATAATAATAAGTATAATTGAGTATAGAAAGGAAAATAGAGTGAGCTTTATGGCAGATAAGAGCTTACTGTGATTAATCAGTTAACATATATGAAAGTGTGATTCCTTGCAATGGCCTACAGTTTATTGCATGTCATTGGCACCAATGGGTAACACTATCTAATGGAGGAATAAGAAGTAAAAACAAGAAAAATATAGTGACACACAAGGATTTCCTCGTGTTTCTCATTTTTTGTACTGAGAGCGATGCGAGAGAAGCCGATCGCCGTTCCCACCTATTTCTCTATTTGGATGCATCCTTTAGTTCTCTTTTAACCAATATATTGCTGCGCTATTGCCTGTTCTGTACTAATGCTGTTCGTGTAGTAGAAAGTATTCTGGAAAGTATAGTACTGTATGGTATTTATTCTTACTTTCTGTTGAGATCGATATTGTATGCAAACCGCGTGAGACTTTTGTCTCATCTTTTTCACTGAATAACATTTCTTTAACGGCACTCAACTCTTTTAGTTAGTTTTTTCCTAGGAACTCAAGTTTTCTCAGTATATTTATGCAATTCATGATAAACTTAAAAACATTGATTCAAGATTTACTCAACCGTTCAATGACAAGTCAATAGTGTATCGAATTTAAGGTCTTATTACATATGTCTAAGTTTAGGAGAGATAGTATGCTATGCAAGAATACTACTGAATATATATTATTGCATTTTATTTTTTTCGATTTTTTAGTTTACAATTTTTTGTAACGAATATCGAATATATAATAACGAACTTGAAAAAGTTGTGTAACTCATTAGGCCTATAGTATTGGTATAGGATTCCTAATCAAAAAGTCCAATAGTATGTCATAAAACTAAGACAAATCATAAAAGCTATTCTCAATCGTATTTTTATTTTATTTCTAATTCTAAAATTTATTTCCTTTTTGAAAATATAATTCCTCCCAATCTAATAAAGAACATCATTAGAGCTAATTTTGATCTATTTGTGTAGACTATAAGTAAAATATATTACTTTTACTTTATATTCTTCTAACAATTTTGTGCAGTATGTTAATGAGCTTATGAAATATAATCGATTAATTTATTAAATGTAGATTCTTTGCGATTTAAATTTATATTAAAAATCGATTTAATAGCTTCTATACAACCAACAGAATGAATAAAAATTTTAAATTCTAAAGCAATAATCCTTTAAATCGATTCTCATTTTTTGGCTTAAATAACATAATGCTTTGTATTTTACACTTAAGTTTTAAGTTGATAAATGATTCAAACATTGATCACAAGTGATCTTATTTCTATTTTCAATGCTATGATTCCACTCAATAATCCTTTTGACTGATTTATTCTCTTTCTTCCTCTAAAATCGATTCTCCAGCAAATATATCCTTCAAACTCTGTGTCAACCCCTTTTTCAATTTTGAAGTTCCAGTTTTGATAAATCAGCCAAAAAATATAGAGCGTAAGAAATCTACTTTATATTATTCTCAGTCTCTTATCTTATCTCATGAACTCAAATATAATAAATAAAAGTTTAGTGCAATAGTAATATATCGATCCATAAAAGAAGTTAATAGTGTTCACTAAATTTATTTAATTTGTTGTATTTTATCAAAAATTTAAAGGGTCTCATGAAAATACATTTCTAGCTGTTCTCTGAGGTGTTCTGTTTTACCATTCATTTGAGTAGAAGTAGAAGTTATTTTTTATGTCCATTACTGAAAGAAAAACAAGTTTAATGAAGCTTTTGTGGAGAATTTTTGTTGAATGAAAGATAATTAACAGCGCCTTTATGATTTAATGTATATAATAAGTTACTTTTAAAAAATTAATTGAAGCAAACTTTTGATTCCTTTGTCGAATACAGAATTACACAATTTGAGAGTGAAATAAGTACAGATAAATCAGTGTCAAAGAATTCTGTTCAATCAATTCAAGCTTAAATCTCGTCTCAACAATAGGTGGTTCTCAGGAGTATAAGAAAGCTCACAATGAAAAAGAATTTGATCTTATATTAAAATCCAAGTCCGAATAGCCTAACCTTAATATACATATGATTTTGCATTTTGAATAACATATACGCAGACAGAAACACTTTGATTTTCATAATTTTAGTATTAATTATGAAAGTTCTTTAATTTTTTAACTCTATTCTTGTTCTGTAATTCTATTCATTTTTAAGATTTGTTTAAAATTGCTTGAAATCATTGATTAAGCCTTGGTCTGAAAGAGGAACAAATAAATTAAAATTATCCCAAAAACGTCTTCCCAGTCCGCCCGAAATTTTAAAAGTTTAATATAAATAGTATTTTAATGACTAAAAACAACAAACACTTGAAAATTTATTTAAGTAATGCTTTACGGCATAGCTTTTACTTTACAGCGCTATATAACACTCAGAGCACATAACTCTGTTAAACGACGTGTTTGTGTAAATAAAGTTAAAAGCTCTATTAATTACTATTGAAATCGATACCTTTAGTTTTATTGATAACTCTCATTTTCCCATTGAATCATACCCTCTTTCTCTATATATTAGTTACATATAGGAGTTGAATGCATATATACAATTAACGATTACCCATAAGGACTGTTCAAATAGTGCGCACTCACCTTTGGGGGGGAGGGTCAGTCAAAAGCGTGCAAACCCTTGTATTCCTATATGCTTAACATTGTGTATAAGTGTGCAAAAGCTTGCAAGGAGGGGGTTTGAAAGTGACATTTTTTTGCGTGCGTACTATTTGAACAGCCCCTAACTGTGAACAAAGTTAACGATTTTATAAAAATTAAAAAGCATGCTAACCCTCGATAACTGGTTTTTTGCGCTATAGGATTCAATTACTTGTAATACCCACTAAATTGTTATTTTATTTATAAACATTTAAGTGAATTTACAACTGTAAGAATTAGATCCAAAAAACAACTTTTATGCAAAAATGATAAAAATGATTGAATAGACTTGAAGTTAAGTCAATATAATATTAGAGAAAAGCATTACTTTAGGGAAAGCTTCGAAAACCTCATTATCGTCTTATATATCTCTGTATTTTATTTTATTTGTACCATTAAATGTTTGTAAGCTATCATTTAAGGGACAGAACTGAGAAATGTATGTATAAAGAATCGATAAATTAGGTCATATTGTGGTTTATTATGAAGGCATAAAAGCATTTTTATGCTATGGATCGCTGCCTTGATCTACTGTAGAGCACGATATCATTTGCTTCTTTTTTGGCCCATTTTTTGTCAATAATCTTTCGGTTTTTATTATCAAATCAAATAATACACAATTAATGGCATACAAATTGATAGATACAAAATCAATAATAACTTTTATTATATCCCGACTTTCCTATCATCAGTGTTTGTGTTTCTCTTTATGTTAGTTTAGGTGAAATCTATTTATTAAAATACTTGATGTAAGAAAATTATCGACAATTCCAGGAAAGAGTTTCAAAAGAGAAAATGAATCTGAATTTGAATTAAAGCTGTAATTGCTCTAAATATTTAACTGCAATTATATTTTCTGAATCTTTATTTGCTGATCAATTTTCTAAATGGAATTTTATATGAGTATAATATAAGTTAACTCTAATGTTGTTTTGGATTCAAAAAAGAGTTGAAGACATTGAAAAACAAAATATAGCCATGAATTTAGTTTTGGTCAACGAGTTCTTGACGTGTTTTGTTTTTGAATTAGTTTTTTGTTTTTGATTCTTTGAGGGTATTTTGTGTGTTAGAGGACTACTAGAATGATGTGATTAAGTAAAACTATTAGACTAATGCAACAACTAATTTAATTTATGCGTTTCCTTTCTTAAGCGAAAACATCTATACTCAGTATTTAATTTATAAGATTATTGATACAAATTTAACCCAATGATAATTATTTTATTTCAATTATAAAGCAAATCTTTTAATACAACTCTGTTCTCAATTCTTACAATTATTCTTAACATAATTTTATCTTTTCGTTTGTAAACTATATTAATTCCTCTTTATCCTCAATTTAAATTGAATCCAGAATTTAATGCAAAACTTTCATCATGTATAACGTGTATAACGGTATAAATAATTAAAGAATACTTACAAAAATTTTGAATGAATTTTTAAAAAGTCAAATGTTTTATTGCATATGTTGTCTGTTGTAAGCACAGTGAACGCCATTAAAAATCATAAACTTAACTCAGACATTATCTCAAACAAAGCAATAATAGATTAAAACATAAGCACTATTATAGGTTTAACGCTGTGACAGCCGCAATTAGGGGTGGGTAGGGGGCTAGAGCCCCAAAGATTTTTGAGCATTTAAGTGTAGGTCTGTACCAAATTTTAAAAAATAGACATTTCTTAGATTTTTTCTAACCAAACTGAAATCCTGGTTACAGCGCTGCGCTGTAACTATGACCAATTCGTAGAATTTCACTTCAAATAACATTTGCGTTTTTCTGGAAATAATAAATAATTTTTTAGACAAATTCCTGTGAAATTAAATATGTTTATATGAATAAAATTCAGCACAAGAAGATTTTAGCGATTTTTTATGACACAGACTATTTCAGTTTATATTGCATAGCACTAAGAAGCTTATATTTTAACAATTTTTTTGTCTGTCCCCCACTTCATTTGTTGAAACAATTTTTTAAAGGTTTATATAAAAATATGATTTTTGCTCTCAAATTAATTTCTATATCGTTCTAAAACAATATCATTAAAACATACAAATACAAGTTGAAACTGAAAACTGGCGAAAAATTAAATCTTTTGATGTAAAGTAAATTTAAAAGATATCTTAATATATTTTTAATGATCTATAATTCAAAAATAAAAGAGTGCATGTATTACAAAATTATCAAAAACTGCTGATTGTTTTTAGAATGGTTTTCAAATTGCATTTCATTATTTTGATAAAATAATATTTTCATTAGGCGTCATCCATAAATTACGTTACGCTAATTAGGGTGGGTAGGGGTCATTAATGCATTTGTGAAATTTTTACTTTTCAATTAATTAAACAAATTGAAAATACTGACAAATCTTTAGTATTAATTTGAACAAAGTTTTATCAAATCTATAAGTAATTTGACAATTTTTGTTGAAACCTGAGAATAGTGATAGTCAACGCTCGATTGTGACAGGGTTGATGAGCAACATTCATACAGTTGATACTAGCAAGCTTCAAATGTATTACATATAAAATTTTTTAATCAAGTTTTTTAAGCAAAATTAGCAATGGGCAAGGCTCGAACTTTTCAGGAGGCTCAGTGGTGAGCCTGAGCCTTGAGCATGACATTAAATAGAGGTTTTAGGAAATTCGTTCATTCATTAACTTTATTTTCGAAGGATAACTGATTTAGTCTTACCTCAAGTCCTTATTTATAAAACTAAGAATTTAAAAACAATATAATAAAAATTTATAAAAAGTGAAGTTATTTGTTTAAATATTCAAAAAATGATTTTTTAAATGAAATAAATTTTTCTAAAAGTCTAATATTCAAAGGAATATTATTCCAAACTTTTACCCCCTATTAATGACTACGATTAACGATTGCCCGTAAAGTAATATACCTCGAGTTTACTTTACTATTATGAGTCATAAACAAATATAATGAAACAATTTTTTACTTTAATATATTTTTAAAGAAAATCATAATTAAACATAACTTTCCTTAACTTTATGATTGTTTGATTGAACTTACTGTGTTTGAATATGCGGTTCTGTTGACGATTATAGCGAATTGTGTAGTATTAGCACTAGAAGAACATCTCCCGGAAAAGGACAGAACCCCTTTGGCACTAAAATTGGTATACCTATTAGTGTTTAAGCACAATATTTTCACAATTATTAAATTGCGTTTGATTTTGTTCACAGGAAACATCTGAACCTTACTTTTTAGGCATTTTCTG
>JAQGCH010001553.1:0-15266 GCA_034699485.1 Nanhermannia elegantula | reverse complement strand
CAATATCATAAACGAATTCCCATTTAGACGAAGTGATTGGCCATAAATCTCTTTTTATGTTTTATGCGTTACTTTTCTACGAAAATAACTGCATTAGAATGTATTTCGGGATATTGTGGGACAATAACTAATAGCTTCTCGGACCCGCACATTTAAATGACCGCTTTGGACATCACATGGTTTGGTATAAGTTTTTGTGGGAAATATTTGAGAAATGGATGACTTTATGCCGGTATTCCTTCCCTTTTTAGACAGAGTTTGAGAGCAAACTCAAAACAATCGATAGTATCGATAGTTCGATAGTAACCGCACAGCTCTATCACTACAGTTCACAAAACAGCTCATAATCGGTTCACTTTTTACTTGTTTTGCTTTTTGTCTATTATTATAAACTTAATTAACCATTCATTTAATTAATTCTAGTGTTTTATGTGTTTTATTAATGTTTTATTAAAGTATTAAAACAATTAAAGATGTCCTCAAACGAGAGCAACAGTGAAATGGATTGCTTTGAGGCAGAAGTGGTTCCAAAGAGTAAAAAGAAGTTAAGTGTTGAACGAATTTATCAGAAGAAGACTCAATTGGAACACATTCTGCTCAGACCTGACACTTATATCGGTTCGGTTGAGGTCGAGACCAAAGTAAGTGTTAATTAACTGCTAATCAAATGCATTGACTAATGAATTGAATTGACAGCAAATGTGGGTCTTTGACGAAGACATAGGAATGCAATTGAGAGACATATCATACGTTCCCGGACTTTACAAGATATTCGATGAAGTGCTGGTCAATGCGGCCGATAATAAACAGAGGGATAAGTCGATGACATGTATTCGCGTTGATATCGATGCGTAAGTTAGTCTTCAATTGAATACAGAAATGATTTAACGATTGAATGGTTTAATAGAGAGAAGAATGAAATCACAATTTTCAATAATGGCAAAGGAATACCAGTTACTGAACATAAGGACGAGAAGATGTTTGTGCCGACTCTTATATTTGGACATTTGTTGACGTCATCTAATTATGACGACAAAGAGAAGAAAGTTGTCGGCGGTCGTAACGGATACGGCGCCAAACTCTGCAACATATTCAGCAATAAATTCAAAGTCGAGACTTCTTGTAAGGAATATAAAAAGGCGTTCTCTCAGGTCTGGACGGATAACATGAAGCACACAAAAGAGCCAAAGATCACAGCATCGACTGGTGAGGACTACACCCGCGTCACATTTCAACCCGATTTGTCGAAGTTTAATATGAATCAGTTGGACAAAGACATTGTGGCCTTGTTTTCAAGACGTGCTTACGATGTCGCCGGCTCTACAAAAGGGGTTAAAGTGTTCCTCAATGGCAAACGACTGCCTGTCAATGGTTTCAAAGACTATGTGGAACAGTTCATCAAAGACAAAGAGGACGACATTGGAAACCCATTGAAAGTGACGCACGAAGTGGTGAACGATCGCTGGGAAATAGCAGTCACTGTGAGTGATAAAGGCTTTCAACAAATTAGTTTTGTTAACAGTATCGCCACTACTCGAGGTGGCAAACATGTTGATTATGTGGCTGATCAGGTCGTCTCAAAAATGGCTGATATTATTAAAAAGAAAAATAAGGCCGGAGTTAATGTAAAGCCGTTTCAGATAAAAAACCATTTATGGGTGTTTGTCAACTGTCTCATCGAAAATCCCACTTTTGATTCACAAACTAAAGAGACGATGACTTTGCAAACAAAAAATTTTGGATCAAAATGCGCTCCAAGCGATAAGTTTTTTGTCTCTATTAATAAGATAGGAGTGATTGAGTCGATTATGACTTGGGTTAAATTTAAAGCACAGACAGAACTGTCAAAGATATGTCACTCTAAGAAACACGCGAAATTGAAAGGTATTCCCAAACTTGAAGACGCGAACGACGCCGGAACTAGAAATTCAATTGATTGCACACTTATTTTGACTGAAGGAGATTCCGCCAAGTCTTTAGTTGTGGCCGGACTTGGAGTTATCGGTAGAGACAAGTTCGGAGTTTTCCCACTCAGAGGCAAAATGCTGAATGTGAGAGAAGCCACACATAAACAAATCCTAGAAAATGCAGAAATCAATAATTTAATCAAAATAATGGGTCTCCAGTATAAGAAGAATTACGCCACTCCTGAAGATTTGAAAACTTTACGTTACGGAAAGCTAATGATTATGACAGATCAGGATCAAGACGGCTCTCATATCAAAGGATTGCTCATCAATTTCATTCACCACAATTGGCCAACACTTCTTAAGCTGAATTTTCTCGAAGAGTTCATTACACCGATTGTTAAAGTTTCAAAAGGAAGTGAAGTTAAATCATTCTATAGTATGCCTGAATTTGAGGAATGGAAGAAAGAGACCAACAATTGGAGCGCTTGGAAAGTCAAGTATTACAAAGGTATCGGATGTAAAAAAGTGTATTTTCAATTTTTGTATAAATTTTTTAATTTTGTCAGGTTTGGGAACCTCGACATCAACTGAGGCTAAAGAGTATTTCTCAGATATTCGCAGACATAGGATTACATTCAAATACTCCGGCGCTGATGACGATCACGCAGTTAAACTGGCGTTCAGTAAGAAAATGGTTGAACAAAGGAAGGATTGGTTAACAAATGGTATGGAAGAACGCAAAAGAAGACGAGAACTCGGATTATCTGAAGTTTATTTATATGAAAGCAATACGAGAAGTGTTTCTTATAAGGATTTTGTCAACAAAGAGCTCATACTATTTAGTAATACCGATAACGAACGTTCGATCCCATCACTAATGGATGGACTAAAGCCCGGACAGCGAAAAGTTGTATTCACTTGTTTTAAACGTAATGATAAGCGTGAAGTAAAAGTCGCTCAATTGGCCGGTTCTGTAGGAGAGCACAGCGCTTACCATCACGGAGAGGCATCGCTCATGTCCACAATCATTAATTTGGCGCAAAATTTTGTGGGCAGTAATAATATTAATTTATTACAACCTATCGGTCAGTTCGGGACACGTCTTTTGGGAGGAAAAGACGCCGCGAGTCCGCGTTATATCTTCACAATGCTTAGCCCTTTGGCCAGAAAAATATTTCCAGCACTTGATGACCCGCTTCTTAATAGTCTATATGACGATAATCTTAAAATAGAACCTGAATATTACGCGCCTATAATACCTATGGTTTTGGTGAATGGCGCCGAAGGCATAGGCACCGGCTGGAGCACCAAAATTCCTAATTATAATCCAAGAGAAATAGTTGAGAACTTAAGGCGTTTGTTGAGAGGAGAAGAAATTGAGACAATGAAGCCATGGTTTAAAGGATTTACCGGAACTATTGTCCAAATCGATACACAAAGATTTGTAATTAATGGCGAAGTTTCTCTATTGGATGAAAAATCATTTGAAATCACAGAACTGCCCATTAGATGCTGGACTCAAACCTATAAAGAGTCGTCTTTAGAACTACTGCTTCACGGAAATGAAAAAACCCCTTCACTTATAACTGATTACAAAGAATATCACACTCACACGTCTGTCAGGTTTGTGATAACACTTCCAGAAGCAAATTTGAAAAAGAGTATGGATTCCGGTATTCATAAAGTATTTAAGTTGCAGTCATCGCTTTCCACCACTTCAATGGTTCTCTTCGATCATAACGGATGTCTCAGAAGGTATGAAACACCTGAAGAAATCTTAGAAGAATTCTTTCCGGTTAGGCTTGAATTTTATGTGAAGCGAAAGGCATATTATGAAGGAATTCTTGAAGCGGAGGCACTAAAGCTTGAAAATCAGGCGCGATTTATATTAGAGAAAAACGACAAAATTATTGTTATGGAAAATGTGAAAAAAGTCGATTTTGTTATCAAATTGATTGAACGAAAGTACGATTCGGATCCGGTCAAGGCTTGGAAAGCAAAGAATGGAATCTCTATTAAAGAAGACGGGATTAATGATCAAGAATTGAGTGATGAAGAAAACACTTATGAAGCTACGAGTTCTGATCCGATGAAAAAATATAAAAAATATGATTTCGATTATTTGTTTGATATGACGATGAGAAGTATGTTGAGAGAGAAAGTGCAAGAATTGCTTAAAAGCAGAGATATCAAGAAAGAAGAGTTGGAAAAACTTAGAAGAGCCACACCTGAAATGTTATGGGAAGAAGATCTCAGAGTTCTAATGGAAGAATTGGATGTCGTTGAAGAACAGGAAAGACAGCTCGGACTCAGTTCTAAACCAATTAAATTAACGGCTAAAGGAATGTCAAAGACTTCTAGAACTAAGTCAAGTAAATACACAGAAGATTCTAAACCTTCATCTAATGGCGAAAGAATTGAACCCAAAATAGATTTTGATAATTATCGTAAAACTGAAAAAGTGGCTAAAAAAGTAAACGATAAAAAGAAGAAAAATGAAGACAATTCTCTCGAGAGAGAACCAATTGATAGCGACGAAGAAATTGGTAAACCTCTCTCTGAAAGAATAGGAGTTTCTCCACAACTAATCGATGAAAAGAAAGCCAAGTCTAAGAACATAAAGCCATCGCTTATCACAAACTTAAACAAAGAATTAGAAGACGAAAAACCTAAGAAGAAAAGGCCGACTAAAAAGACTGAGAGTCCTAAAAAAGCAAAAAAATTGGAAAAAGTTGGAAATTCGAAAAATATTAAGAAGCGGAATCCGTGGTCAGAATCGGAATCTGATGAAGAAGAAGAAATTGATTTTATTGATACTGATGATGAGAACGATTACATTCCTGTAAACTCGAGCACTAGAAATACTAAACCTAAAAAGGCATCCAATGAAGAATCGATTGTCGAAAAGGATGATCTCATTTCGTTTAATACAACGGCTGCTAATAATAATGACGACGATTTCATTTCAAAGTCATTTAATAAAACTGATAATAAGAGAAAAGTTATTTATGACAGCGATGACGATATATTTAGTGCCGCGAAGTCTATTGACGTTTCTAATAAGCGAACGAGTGAAGAGTTATTTGATGCCATCATTACTAAGAATGACAGCGAACGTGAGCGTGAAAGTGAACCCAATGGTATTGAATCGAATAATAATACATTCGATAAAAACGACAAACTTAGTGATGACGATAATTCTGATTTTGATAATCACTATCAAAATAACCGCAAACTGGAGACCATATTCGAAAATAAACCCACAAAAGCTTCGAAGAAAGCTTTTGATTCGGATTCAGACGAAGAGTACACTAAAGTTAAAAGTAAACCGACAAAGGCTTCGAAAAAGGCTTTCGATAACGACAATGATTTGCCAAAATCTAAACCTAAAAGCAAGGCTTCAAAGCCTAAAAAGAAAAAAGTTGACTCCGATTCTGAAGAAGAGAAACCAAAAAAGAAAAAGGTATTCCATGTCTTTGATCTCCAATTATTTGTTTTACAACTTCTTTTATTTTAATAAATAGTCTAAAAAACAAACTGAATTCCTTGAATTGGACGATGGCTTTGAAATACCGCCTGAGCTCAGAGAAAAGTCGGGACGTGTGAGACAGCCCGTGAAGTATAACTTTGGCGAAGACAGCTCTGATGATGATTAAACTCACTTTAAATTAAATATCTTTTTAATGTAAATGTTTTTAAAATTGAATCTCACTCTAAGTTTATCATAACATACAGTATGACAATTATAAGTTCATTCATCACTTCAGTCCTTATTTTATTACTGTATTCCAAATTTGAATTAATGTAACTCATTTTGTTTCGTTTTTTGTGAATTTAAAATATTTTTTTTAATGAAATGTCAATCATTTGTAATATAATTCATTCATTCATTCATTCATTCATTTAATAGCAATAATTTATGTGACTATAGCTTGTGCTTAATTTTATTCTAATAATTAATACTAAACTTATTATAATTTAATTTTTTTTATAAAGAATTTTTTCATTCCACGACTCTGTCTGTTATTGTCTTATATGAAAATATTTACAACTCTATGTATTTGCTATTTTGCATTCTTTTCATATGATTCATTTCGAGATGAATTAATAATAAATAATATGTAATATCTGTTAAGAATTATCTTAATTCAGTTTAATTTAAACGTTTTGAACAAATAATTTGAAAGTTTTGCAGAATTGTGAACTTCACTAAAAGTTTTATTTCATTAGATTTCTTTCATTATTTGCCACTTTATTTGGTTTTAAAAGGCAAACAAAATGCTAAATAACTTTTTATTCAAATTGCATCCAAATTATTAATTTCCTTATCAAAAATCAAATTTGATTCCACATTAAACCTTAGATTTATAGATATATTATAAGTTAATTAGAGACCATACTTTCGGTAGACTTGAAATTTCTCGATTTAAAAAATACAAAATTAAGCTCAGGTACATAGATATGTTGAAAAATACAAAATAAATCAATAAAAAGCTCATAAATTTAACTATTTTTAAGTTTTTCTCCGGAAATTTAATTTTATGCAAATTTTATAGTATAAATAGCATAAGTTTTTTTGCCCGTTCCTAAGATTTTTAGAAAATGAAAATTTTACTTTGATTTTTTCGATGATGCATAAAAGTGACGTTTTAGGGATTTAATTATTTATTTGAATCTTAGAAGTGCTGTGTATTAAGATTAAAAATTTTCAAAATTAATTTATGCCATAGAACATGATTTGAGAATGTTTTCCCTAAAATGCTGAAAACATCCCGAAAATAACTTTCTTTCACTCCCGAAAGTCGAACCACTTTAATATTCTGAAACTACATTCAGGTAGTATTTTAGAGTTGAAAACTTTTCGTTGTAATAAAGATCCGTAGATATAATATTTAACAGTGTTTAAGGTTTTCCATATTTAAGTTTTTCTCAAATGATTTGTAATTTAATTTGCAATTAAGTAAACATTTTTTATCAACGGATTAATAATTATCGCTTTAATCAATGACATAAGATATAGGCATCCAATTAAATTGAATGAATTCAATTAACTCTCAAATGAAATAATTGAATCAAACTATATATTTAAATGAAAATTTATTATTCATTATGTAAAATCTGCATAAAATGAATTTGGTTTGAAAAAGATGACAAATAATATAATAAGTCCGGACATAACTATAATGCATTTTTATTATTATGAATATGAACTCTAAAGATCAAAAGCATTTAATTTGCATAAGTCAGTGATGCGTTTGGACAAAATTCCCGCAATTAATAATAGTCGAGATTATCTCTCATTTAGAGATGAAATATTTCATCTCAGTATTCAGTTTAAAAGTTAATTTTCATTAAGTTTGTTGAGAACTAATTTTTATTACTTGCATTTCCGTTACCATTACTTTAATCTAAACGATCTTTTAAAATCTTAGTTTATTAGTTGAAACTCACATTTCATAATGCATTTAATATTCTCTTATTATTATGTCTGACTTTTATTCTTCTTTCATTAATTGACTTTAATTTTAACATTTATATTCATTTTTATAACTGAGGCGTCTGTTATATTTACTTTAATCTCATTCTTGAACTTCAAACAAATGTAATTCATTAGTCTGTTATGTTTAATGGCTATATAGAGTTTGACTTACATCAGACTCGGATATGCTTCAGACCTAAAATTTCTGATAAAGCCTTACAAAAATTTTTGATAAAGCTTCATAAAAATGTTTCTCCTTTTGAACAATTTAATTGAAGCGATTCTGCAAAGAATTGCTAAATAAATTCATGTAAATAATGATTTCTCAGTTTTAAAGCACTAAAGTTACTGTCAAATTATGTAAACTTATATTTCATATACTTTTTTATTGCTGAATTCAATTTTGAACATAATTATTACTGTATTATAACTTAAAACAGATTTAGGTTTACGCCCATAGCAATCATACTCCCAATGGTAGTCCATGAGTTACCTCATCCATCATTAGAAAGTAGACACCACTCATAATTAGGGAGGTCTTCGCAAATGTTAATGAATATTTGCTGATCAACTTTTTAGCTGCACTTCTTTTACCGGTATAACAAAAATGAAACTCTGATTTGACATTCAGTAAAATAGCTTTATTTTTATACTTTATTTATTTATCAATTTGATTGAGTAATAGTAATAAACTTGAAATTAATCAACAAATATAAATATAAGAGAATTCTTAACTTTACAGGTGTTACATATGTGTGAGATCGAGTCTCATATATTGTATGTTAAATTTTCTGAATGTTGGGAGGAATCGTTTTTGTTTATAAATTGAAACCAAAAGTTTATTCAAAACTTTTTTTAATAAGTTTAAAATGACATACAATAGTATTAGTGTTCGAAACAAATGAAATTTTATTTAGAAACTAAAGATTTATAAATGTTGAACAAAAATTTGAACTGTGTTTAAAAAACTGCAAAAAACAGTTCCATTTGAAAGAATTGTTCATAATGTGAAGAAAGCATTTTAACTTTTAATGTAAAAATAAGTGGCTTATGTAAATGAATAATTAATTTTGATTTATTCCTTAATTAGTGGTAACTCTTCAATGGCTTAAATATATTTAAATTTCGAGTTTATTGATTGAAAGATTAAATAAAGTTATCAATCATTCAAATTTTAGTGTTAGTTAATAGACTTATTATGTTATCATCAATACCTTACAAACTCTAAATGTAAAATATGACTTACTTTATAACCATTTATAGCAATCGCAGAATATCTTAATCACAGAATACTGGGACAAAAAAATCTTTTTTTATTCTTAAAATAATACGATAAAGAATAAAATTTTATTAAATTTTTTTAATGGGGTGAAGAGATGATGAGGAAAATGTGTCATGCTTATATTAAACTCTATAAAAGGACTATATTTTATAACTTATATTTCATACAGTTTTAATAGTAAATTATTAAGAGTGTTATGCATCTAAACTCATGGATAGATTTTTAACTTCAAACTGTACCCGAACCCTGAGCTAATTTTTAATTTGATTGCAAAGTAACATTTTAGAACTTTGAGATCCATTTGACAATTCATAGGGAATCTGATTGGCATCTAATGGTATCTCTTTTTTAATGCCAAACTCAATAAAAGCGAAATTAGAAAACTTTTGTTATGCAGACCCGACTCATGATATAACAACTCAGGTTTTTTGGCCATAACTGCTTAATTAAAAAATTCTGTACGAAAATACATTATTGGACAAAATTTGATTGGACTGACAATACTTTTATTAGTTAAGAGTTTGAATCAATTTCATTGTTTAAATTTCTTGTAATTTGATGTTAAAAAGAAAACCATAGCTGTATTTATTTCCCATAAAAATCATTAACTTTGGTCATAACTGAACAAAAATAAATTAATTTAAAAATACAAAAATAAATTGCTTTTTAGTTGCTATCATTCTTAAAATCGTGAATTTTTGTACAGAAATATATTGTAATTAAGAAGTTATAACCAACACAAGCTTCTGTTATTTATATCATATTTACAGCAGAGGCCATATAAGCAGATTATTTCCCTTAAAACTCATTAAAAACTGTCTCTGCATTAGTAGTCATGAAAGAAAACTTGTGTAGGGTTTGAAAGTCATTATGAAACTTACAAATTCAATGAAATAATTGCAACGTTTGTTTGAATATACAAATGTTCTTAAATATTATGCAAAATTTTATTTTTATATCTCAATGTATTGTTATTTAAACTTAAGTTAAAATGAGATAAACCTTCAATTGTGAGATCTCGTGATTCAGATGATTAAAGTCATGAATTTATTGACAATCCTTTTGTAGGGTTAAAAATTGATCAAAAATAGTAAATATTTGAATCCTAAAGTGAAATATTTACATAATTTTCTAGAATTTTCACTCATGTGAAAAGAAAACGAGAATTTAAATTTTTATAAATTATATGTAATTAACTTGTTGTCAATTTTAAGATTTGTTGAGTACGATATAAATTAGTTTGACTTAATTCTGCTTAAAGATAGATATAAATGAAAATCTTTAAATTTTGACTTGAGCTACAAAATTTGATTTCAATGAATTGAAACGAAGCTTTAGGTCAAAAATTGTTGCATAACTTAAATGAAGTGAACAACAAAATTGTATTTCAAGCTCTGTTCGCATCACATAATTTTGATCTTTCAAATCACTATAAAAAGACAATTTTGAGCTCGACTAACATGTAAAAGAATATCATACGCAATATGTGACTCATTTTAAAAGGTATTATAACTAAAAAAAATGTATAAACGAATCGAAAAATAAATTTCTATACATAAGAGAAAAACAAAAATAATGCGAATGTGAGGAAAATTGATATAAAGCCGAATCAAAAAATGTGTAATGCATTTGAAGATAATAATGCGCTTTTCAGCGCTCGCTCAACCATTGACAACATCATGACGAATGATCTTTGGTTTTTCTTCAAATTGCTGTCAGGCCTTGGTTTCTCTTCTCTCTTGAAAGAAGTGTTGCGAAAGAAACTATAATTTTAAAGGTTGAGAAGCAAAACGAAACTACTTTTCCCATGTGGAAGAGAAAACCCCATAGGAATAAAACAAATTAAAGGGGCAGCAGATCATGATTATGGGGACCAAAACTGACATTAAGAATCCTTTTTGTTCCGTTTCTAAATTTCATAGTTTTAAGTCATAAACTAACAAATTCTTTAATATAATTCCATACTTTATTATAGTCTTCTATAATAGTACTGTATATCAAAAGTATATAAAGTGATTGCTATTTATATACAAATTCAAAGTACATTTTTGAAGAGAGTTTCACTTCAGTGGATCTGTTTTGTTGTTTCTAATTATTAATGAGTTTTGTTATATTTCATTATTAAGATATAATATTGATATATGACATACAAGTATTAATATTTTATATCTGATTTTGTAAATTTGGTGATAAGATTTCAAAATCGTTAACTTTGTATTTTACATAAAAACCTATCTTATAATCACATCATTCACAGTATTGTAAATGTATTACAAATCAGATAAAATTATAATTAACTGAGATTAAGATGTACTCAAGAGAATTACAAAATTTAATGCAAACATTGAGCTTTAGGTCCGATAATTTGTGGTCACCTATAAAGGTTTTTTGAATTTTGTAAACCAAGTGACGACTTTTATTAAGTTTGAGTATGAGTTTCATTACTTAAGACAAAAATTTCAACTTATAAGTAAATATGACTTAATTATTTAATAGCAAAACCTATTCGTTCAGTATAATGATGCACACAGGCTCAGAGAAGCTTAGCCTAAAGCTAGCTGAGCCTAGGCGCCCAACTAGAGGTCGACAATTTAGAGAATTTTCGTTCCCACAGATAATATGCCCATTCCCATCACAAAAAACCCCTATTCTTCAGTCACAATCCCATCCTATGCCACAATAATATACCCATTTCAATAAAACCCACTCCCATCCCAAACTCAATAAAAATGCTTTCATTAAGTAAGTACCTAAGGATAAAGGAAATAATTGGTCAGATTTCAGAGTAATCGGAATTTGTGTAATTAAAAATTTCACACATTTCCATAACTTCACTCCCATTCCATCCCATCCCATGGGAATGAAAATCAATTGTCAATCTCTACTTCCAACCTCTGAGCCTAAGCTTAGGCTCACACTCATGGAGCCTGAGCTTAAGCCTGAAAATGAAATACATTGCAATTTTTCATAAGAAACATTATTTCTTATAGTTTATCAACAAATTTACATTGAATTGAATGTAAACACTAAATATAAGCAGATTATAAGTACTGTTCAATTAATATGATTATCAAATTACAACTATTGTGAGTAATTTTATTTAGGCTCAACAGGCTCTCACCCATTGAGCCTGAGTCTAAGCTCACAGTCACTGAGCATTAAGCCTGAGCCTCAGGTTAAAAACTCTCAAGCTGAGCCTAGGGCCTAGGCTAGCCTGGGCTTATCTCAGGCTCGATTTGCATCATTAGTTCAGAATTACACCTAAAAAGAACTTTAATTTTATGTAATTAAATAAATAAAGTGAATTGCAGTCTAGAAATATTGATATAAACTTATATTGTGAATCATACTCACACCTCAGTCAAAATGACTAAAACTTGCCGTATGTGTGTCTGTAACTCGCGCGCACCCAACCATTCAAAGCACACAATTGTCAGAAAAAGTGATTCACGACAATGGTATGCACAATGAATTAACATTGTTTTTAATCATTTTTCACTAAGAAATAGAGTTTAATTTATTTCTTTTAATGATATGCACTCATCACTTAAAAAGAAAAGTCAGTGAGTCCAATAAAGTGAGTCCAATAAAGTGAGTCATATCAACTTTTTATACTACTGTATATAACATGCATATTGTATTTGTCAAATGAATTAGATGTTTCACATATAAATATACTGATTCCTGTTTATAGTGAACCGATCGGTGTAGTAAAAACATCGGGACTATAACCAGGATTCACAATAAACGTCCCCATTGAAAAATATTAAAAATCTGTTAAAAAATAAGTGTTTAGATTCTTTAATAAGTTTCCTACATATTTATAATCAACTAATAAGATCTGGTAATTGTATTATAGTCTAAAATATAATTTTAAAAGTTTTATTAAAAATTTTGCGTTTAAAATATTGCATATATTAAAGTTATAGTAAAATATTGAGAAAACAGGACTCTTCTGGCGAATAGGACCACATTGTTGAGGTTATCGCTGATTTTTAATGTGTCCTAATATAATATATTAAGAACATGAACGCTTATTTATAAGTAAAATATAATTAAACTTTGTTTTGATTAAGCTTTAGTTCTAGCTAGCATACAAATTAACATTAACTAACCCAAAATTAAAATTTTTTAAAAATAATTTTAAAAATAATAACATTAAAAAACAATCAACTAATATAAAAAGTTATTGACAATATTCATATACTTTCCTGTACTAATTCTATACTATTAAAAAATCGCGTCAGTCTGTCTCAAATTCCGTAATAATGTAATAAAAATGTTTACAATTAAGGTTTTACTTAATAAAAATTTCTAAAAAATTGAAACGCACAACAATGAGGTCCATTCCGCAGAAAACTCCAAATTTTTATAAATTGAAGTTTAAAATATAAAATTTAAATTATTTCTAATTAAGTGATTATATAAAATATTTAAAAACGTGCCAATGCATTGAATTACATCTGTCCAGTGATGACGCTTTATTCTCATTTAGTTCAATTAATTTCTTATTTAAACACTTAATTATTTATATTTTCTTATGCTACTCTCATTCTTATGCCATTTTTGCTATTCTTCTCTTTTGCATAAATGTTTCATTAAATGTTATTCTGAATCCATTTACTGTTTGCATTCATTAAAAGGCAAACTTTCAAAGAAAAAAAAGTAAAATTGTTCGTAATCTATTTAATGACAGTCTATTATATACTAACATTTATATATGTATTTGAGTTAGTGTTCAGATTTTTAGAGAACTAAAATATTTTAGTCTTCATTTAGTACTTTAGTCCTAAAAAGTATTTTTTAAAATTTATTCAAAACAAAGTGTTATAAGTGATTAAATTCTTGTTCTAAAGACTAACAGTGTTTTTATAATTAATTATAATTGAATGAGATATTCAAAAAAATTCTGTAAATTTTATTAGTGACTTAGTCGTGACTAAGACTAAAAATTTCTTTAGTCTTAATATGAGACTAAGATCTAAGTCGAGTCGTTTAATATTACCGGAACACTAGTTTGAGTTTACAACTATTTAAATATTTAAAAGAATATTAAAACGTATTTTATCATTCACTAAATATAAGCTTTTCTCTATATTCTGCGAGACCAATGAGAATTGAGATTATCAGGTATTAAACTGAAAACGCTTTTTTGGACAGGCAGTACATAATGGAAAAACAGGGTTAACGGTGTAGCATTCAATCTCTCCTGTATTGTTGAAACACATGAAGTAAGTATATTAAGTAAAGGAAAATATTATTATAATGGCTTAATAAGCTTTGAAAATTAAAATTAGGTTAGGTGCGATGTAAGATGTCATGCTGTATCAGTGTTTAATAAGTCCATACACTAAGAAAATGCATTATTGCATTGTTTTTTTATTAAAATTACACTAAATTAATAAGCTTTGGCATAAAATTTGAAATATCATAGTTTTAAATATGAATTATAAAGTATATCAATGAATTCTTTTTTAATTTGAGTGTTTCAATAATGAATTGTTTATTTGAGTAAATTTAAATAGGTTTGGGTAACTATAAAATGTCCTATAAATTCGTCACTATGAGCTTATTTAATATTAATACTTTATATGTTGTAAAGTAGTATCGCTGTAGGGTTTGAAACATTAACTTTGGATTCAAATATTGACAAACTTTTGATTTCTACTTTAAAAATAGTTGAATACCACCCTTCCCTTTAAATAATAAGTAGTCAACAAACTGCAAGAGTCTACTAATTATAAAATTAATTAAAATCCTTTAATAAAAGATATTTGTTTAATCATAATAATTAGCACAACATTAACATTTATCTAATGTAAACTTTAATTCAAATAATTAAAGATTTCGTACAGCATACAGTCTATACTTTAAATTACTCAAGTGATCAAAATGATTACTAACTGAAAGTTAATTTAGTACTGAAAATAGTTTCAAAATGAATTTTATCAAATGCAATGATAAATCTTAGAAAGACATAAATTGCGTTTTAATCAATTTTATTATAAAAAGGATGTTCAGTTCATTTAGAGCTTATACTCTAATTTAGTATCATTGATAAAATTCCTTGAAATCATCGGTATCCATAGCAATGAACACTGGCTTCTAAAAGAATAGTTGAGATGAAATAGAAGCGCAATAGTGAAAAACTGAGCACTGAGTGCCTGTCATGTTCTTGAGTTCATTTATTGATTTTTGTCATTTCAAACTTGTGTGTGAGAATGCAGTGCCTGTTTGTTTTCGGTCTACTATTAGAGACTGTTTTACTTCTGTCTTTGTTATAAAAAAGTTTCTTTTCTAACTGTCCACATATTTATAGGTTTTTTAGCGAACAATATATTTTATCATAAGAGAGGACAAAAACCGATATAAGATCTATAAATTAGTTATAAAGTATAGTGTATGATATGTATGGACTGGTCATTGTAAAAGTATTTACAGTACCTGTACTTTGGTTGAGAAAGGAAAAGAAAAACAGAAGAGCAGTAATTTGAGATCTGAGCTCAAATCAGAAGTAGAGAGAAGTAGAGTAAAGCTTAGTATAGCATAGTATAGCATAATATAGCATAGTATAGCGTATGTTATGCATGCAAAG
>JAQGCH010001552.1:0-15267 GCA_034699485.1 Nanhermannia elegantula | reverse complement strand
TCATTGAATAGCGATTTTGTTTCAATTAAATAAGACTACAAAAGCATTATTAGTTTTTGTGATTCAAACACTTATATACTAACGGAATAAACCATATGTAAGACTAGACTTTGTCACAAACCAAAAATAAGAGATAAGCTTAACTCATATTCGAGAATCAGAAGAAATTCAATTGTTTGAAATTAAAACTCAGTTGAAAATAAAATTTGAAAAATGAATGAATAGAAAACAAAGTTCATGTTCTCAAAATATAAAATGCAGGTTTAGTATAATTTTTTTGAAAGGTGGCAAACATTTACTTTTAGTCTAAAACAGTATATTTGTATCGGACACCTTCTGTGTACATTATATAACGCTTATATTGAGCTTTGCTTTTGCCTATACTTATATACTTTAAATCAAAAGCTCTGAAAACATTTTTTCAATTGATGTTGAGTTTGTCAATGTTCAGAAAACACATGAAAGCTGTATTTGTATGAAATTTTTTATTATACATCATATACCAATGTTGAAACAACTACTGTCACAGCTTTCAGGAGTTTTATAAACATTGACAAACTCGATATCAATTCAAAAAATATCTTCAGAGCTTTTCTTCTCCCTTTGCTTTAATGTATTTATACAAACAATTAATGATTGACTGTATTTCTGATTTGCATGCAATCAAATATAAATTAATGTATCAATAATAATGATTTTGGTTTATGCCATGTCTATGACAGCGATGTCCAACTCACGTGTTCTCAACACGAATGCGTGTTCTTGTGTTACAAAAATTAACATTAAGTCTAACTTAAAGTAAATTTACATTTAGATTACATTTTAACAAAATATTATTATTATTATTAGTTACCCATAAAATGTGCATTAAATAGATATTTATAATAATTATTTTAATACTAAGTAAATAATCGATTAAGAAAATAATATGAGTCGATTAATTTATGTTTATACTGTATTTTAGTGTTCTTTGGTCAACATTAAGTCCTAATTCGTGTTATTTTTCTCAAGAAATTGAGCATAAGCTGGTCTATAACAGTGTTCGAAATGGGAATTTTCAATTGGGAGGGTCCTAAAAGTTTACCTTGGTACCCCCTTACTGATTTTTCGAGAAAAAATTAGGAATGTTATTATATTGTATCAAGTTAAACAATCAGCTGGATTTATTAATTAATTTGAAGGTATTACAGTACTATATTTGCATGCATTTAGAACCTAAATATTATTGCAAAATTAAAGAAAGAAAATATTTTGGATCATTTACATCGGTTTCCTTGTGTTAATTGAACAAAAACCAGGACCCTCCCTGACCCTCTTTCAAAGTGTTTTGAATTTAATTCGGGGGGTCCGACCCTCCCTGACCTACCCCCAATTCGACCACTGTCTCAAATAAACTTTTTGAAACCAAATTCAATTGTTTAAAATTACTTTTACATCAGTTTTTACAGTGGCTATAAATTATAGTAATTTCTAATGTGGCGCTTATTTTTGAGATTAGCGAAATATAATATTATGATTGGATTGTTATAAACTCAAAACTTTCTGTTCTATCAGTCAATCAAAAGAAATTATGCTTTTCTACAAAATTTTATAATGATTTGCAATATAAAAAAGAATTGATTTAATTTCTCATGAAATCGTACCTTTTTATATTAATTTTACCATTTATTTTGAGATAGAGTCAGTATAAAAAGGTTATAAATTGAATTGAGACATAAGTGCATTGAGTAATACATAAACAGGTCATAAAATGAAAGCACAAAAACATTGTTATTTATTTTCATGTAATTTATAACAAAAACTCAATAATTTTAATAAACAATTACAATATTAGTAAATAATAAACAATTTAGTCTTAATTGTAATCAAAAACATGGATAATAACGAAGAAGAGGACCAATCAATTAATGGTAAAACAAATTAATTTAAATTTGAAAACAAAAACGCGTTTAAAAAATAATATTTTCTAAAAAGTGATCAATTAATGAATTAATTGATAATAAATTGATTGCAAATTAATTTCTATAAAGATCTGGTGATTGCAGAAGCGGTGGAAGTGTTGATAACAATGTATTCGTGTAAGTTCTGCGCCAAACGGTTCGACACTATCGACAAAGTGAAGTCACATTTCTTGAAAAGGTATCAAAAAATGCATTTTATTTGCCATTTATTATTCAACTATAGTATGAGTTTATGTCTCAACACATTTGTATTATATGTTATTCATGAATATTGAAGTTTACAAGTTAGAGAACTTTTTTCCTATAATTCATTTGAACCGCTTTTTAATTATCATTTTTCTTACTCATAAAAAATCACTGTTTTTGAGTTAATTTCACTTTTTATTAATTGACTGCTTATTGATATTTAGATTGAAATGTATTTAATTTGGTTTAAAATGTGTCTAAACTATAGCCAAACAGATATACTGTAACGCAGTTATAAGTTTTTAATTGATTTGAATGCTATTCATCTGATAAATGAATGTTAAAAGTTTGTTAACATTAATTAATATTATTATTAATCTGATAGACATAACACTGCCTTAGAAAATAGTATAATAAAAAGATCAGAAACAGAATTGGAGACCGATGAGAACAATGGCAGTGAATTACAGGACGAGGGTTTACAACAAGAAAGAGAAACAATTGTACCAAATATTGAAGAAGAGTCAACACATGAAACACATGAAACTGTAGACACTATTGAAGATCAGGAATCGTCGCCTAAAACAGTTAGAAAGACATCAGTGGCTAAAAACAAAAAGACAACAATTGTCATAAAACAGCAAAATCCTGAAAATCAGACAAAAACTGCTAAAAGTAATAATAAAACAAAATTAATAGACACAAAGCGAACAATGTCTACAAGAAGTAAGACTAAGAGAGAACTCCCCAATCATTTGGAAGTGAAGATAATAAGACCTGATTATAATCCTGATTCACCGCCAAAGCGCGGTCGACCCAAAAAATATGAATTAAGGCCGCAGTCAGTTTCAGCCAAAGTGAAGAACCCTCCGCGTCGTTATCCGTGTCCTTTCAATGGATGCGATTATGTGGCAAAATATAGATCTAATTTATGGGATCACAAGAAAATTCACACCGGAGAGAAACCATACGCCTGTCAGTGGCCCTCTTGTGATATGCGTTTCCCTCAGTCTCAGGCAATTTAACATAAACTTTACTTTAACTTATATAAGCGATAAACAAATCAATTTTTTTTGTTTAACAGCAATTAAGACTTCATTTAAGAAGTCATACCGGAGAGAAGCCATACTCGTGTCAATGGCCCGGATGTGAAATGGCGTTCAGGTATTTTGCATTAGTAAATAATCATTTGATCTCAATTTTATCAGATTTTATTCATATCTTCAGTCAAAAGCCTGGCCTAAAAGCACACATGAGAACGCATACGGGGGAGAAACCATTCTGTTGCGATTGGCCCGGATGTGAGTGGAAGTTTAGGCTTAAAGGAGGTATTATTATCATTGATCGCACAGTTGATGCTTTGATTCATGATTTTTAAACAATTAAAATTAAATTTGATTAATAGCGCTGACGGACCACAAGAGAGCTGTACACGAAAATGAAAAATCGTTTGTCTGCGAATGGCCCGGATGTCAAAAAAAGTTTTTGCAGGTATTTTGTTATAAATACAAAAGTGAACTAATGTTAAAAAACTGTTTTGTGTCGTAAAGTCTTGTCATTTACGAAAACACATGATGGCTCACGCGGACATCAAACCATTCGCTTGTGATTGGCCTAATTGTGATTATAAGGCAGTCTCTCTTAGCTATGTTACTAACCATAAAAAAGTAAGTTTATTGAGAAAATGTTTAGAAAATGATATTTAAAAATTGTATTTATGTTCTCACACGTCAGACGCATACAGGAGAGAAAAACTATGAATGCAATTATAATGACTGTAATAAACGTTTCGTTAAAGCGAGTCATGTCACTCGACATCAGAACAGATGTCATCCAGAAATGTTTTGCGATACTCTAATTCCAGCCAATGATGAAGCAGAAGTGGAAGTTTACAACATGAGCACTATTGAAATCTAATCTAATTTTTTCTAAGAATAGTTAAAACATTATTGACTATAAAATTGTATTTTTCATTCAATTTTGACTCATTTTATCTATAAATCTATGACTAATTATAAATATAAATAGATTTATTTGAATTCATTTGTCTTAATTCAGTTTATCATTCATTTGAGTAATTTTTAAAATTGATTAATCAGTTAATTACTTATAATATTTTTTCATTAGAATTTCAAAAGAAATTATTTTTCATGATCTGAATTCTATTAAACTTATTGATTACTAATTGTAATAAATATTTAACTTTATTGTCATATCAGTCAAGTAAATGAAACCTATTTTTGTAACTGAATCACATCCATTTCGATCCATATTTCATTTGAATTATTATTTTTTACTAAATTAATAAGTTCTTGCATACAGAGTAGTGTATCAGTTGCTTTCACTTCAATGTAATTATTATTAATCGAAGTTTTGGTTTCATTGCTCTTAATATTCAACACTTCACTCAAATCTGATTTATCTGTAGAATTAGTACTTTTATTAACAACTTCTCTAAAAACTAAGAAACGAATAGGTTTTGACTCATGTTTATCATTGATATGTGTTATGCAGTCTTTCTTTAAGGCAAACTTTCGACGACAATGACGGCAACCGATTATTTAAGAGAAGGAAAATCATTTGTATTTGAGTTTATTGTGTTTTTGATAAAACCCGTGTTTATATCGATTGAGTTGTAATCAAAAGGTCTAAAAAAGGAAAAGCGCTTAAATCAAAATTGTTTAACAATTGGTTCACTATTTTCTTAATCAAAAGTATTGAAACTTTCTTAAGATTCAGTGATTGTCTCCAAATGACTAACTTTTGCATACGTTGTCATCTGATTGTTGTCATAATAGATGTTCTTCTTGTCTTCTTCGACATTGAGATCGAAAGAGTTTCTATCTATTAAGTGGTTGTAAAAAAATGTGAATGTGATAGAAATGGTAAAAAATAGTTCATAAAATAGTTGTCAATCACTATATTCTTATTTCAATTTATTAAAACTTTCTTTCGATTGATTGCTTGTCTCTGAAAATATAACGTTTTCATCAGTTGTCATCTTTTTGTAACTAAATTTGTAATTAAATAAATAGATAAGATTTGAATGAATGGATAAGCTGTGATATTAACTTATAATACTTGCAGATTTATGGGATTTATGAATCACAAGAATCAGTTAACTCTCAAAGGATAAGACGCCTGTCATTCGAATACTTTATAAATTCTATAAACTTTTCATTTTTTGAGAAAACTCATTCATTATAAAGAGATTAATTGTTAAAAACCGTTATATTTAAAAATGTTTGAAAATCACTGCTATCACTTCCTGAATATTTAATAATATATATTATTTTTAAATATTTAACAAAAACTTAAGCAGAATTAAAAATTAATTAATAATATGAGTCTTATTATTAAGTTTATGAAAAAAACTGATAAATATTCTTCGATCGAAATGTACAGGAACACTATTTGATGGTAACAAATGATTCAATTATGATATATACAGGTATAAGGAAGAGTATTTTCAGGTTAAACTTGTCATTAATGTAAATCAAAACTTGAGTAACAGCTTTTGAAGCATTATTTCCCTTTTAGACCATTTTCTAAACTCAAACCATTTCTCCTTAAACTTGACATTACTGTAAACCTAAGTAATGAAAAATTTTTTTTAATAAATATCCTTAAAATAAATTTATACTTTTCATGATTTAATTCAAGTATAATAGAGGAAGAATGAGATTTTTGTTAACTGATGTGACATCACTTCTATTTTCAGTAATAACTTATTCTTCGATTATATACTATAAGCAGAAATGTTACGACAAATTAACAGAAAGAAATGAGTGGAAATCACACTATGATTATATAGTTATTGGCGCCGGTTCTGCAGGTTCTACAGTGGCTGCCCGACTATCAGAAGACTCGCATATTAGTGTCCTATTGATAGAAGCCGGCGGTTCGGAAACAGTTGTGTCAAATACGCCCGGTTTAAGTGATTCACTGCTTAGCACTATAATGGACTGGAAATTCATGTCAACGACACAGCGAGGCTCGTGTTACGCAATGAAAGATCAAAAATGTGTTCTTTCGAGTGGTCGTGTTATAGGCGGCACCTCCGCCATCAATCGTATGGTTTATTTGCGCGGAAATCCTCTCGATTTTGATAATTGGGAAAAATTTGGTAATAATTATGAAATTTTGATTAAATTTTATTATAATTTAATTAAAAATCTAATGCATAATAGGAATAAAGGGCTGGTCCTGGAAGGATGTGTTCCCCTTTTTTATCAGATCAGAAAATCAAACAGACAAAGAGCTGGCAAAGAGTGGATATTATGGAGTTAACGGTCCGCTTTCTATAAAATCGAAACACGATCACAATCTAGTATTAGATTCGTGGGTCTCTTCTTCCCATTTATCTGGTTATAGAAATACTGATTTAAACGGTGACTCACAATCTGGAGCTTCAATACTTCAGACTAATGCCAAAGACGGCAAACGTGTATCGATAGCAAGCGCTTACATAGAGCCTAATATACAACGCAAAAATTTGCATATTTTAGCGAATTCTCTCGTTTCTCAAATACTATTCGATGAAAACAATACTGCTATTGGAGTCAAATTTTTTAGAAATTGGCAAAAATATACAGTTTATGCCAACGAAGAGGTCATATTATCGGCGGGAACTATTAACTCTGCAAAACTACTAATGCTTTCAGGAGTTGGACCCAAAAAACATTTAGAAGATTTGAATATTACTGTTATATCTGATCTTCCAGTTGGGGATAATTTTCACGATCACGTCGGCTCTTATGGCATACATTTTACTATAAATACTTCGATTGACGAACCGCTAACTATTCAGAGCTTAAGCCAATACTTCAATTCCGGTAATGAAATGAACTCAAAAAATGTCATCAATAAAGTCAAACAATTTACGGGTATATCTATTTGAGTGCAGGAAAAGGACCGTTAAGTCAGGGCCAATATGCGGCCACAATATTGCAATCAAAGTTTGTTGATTCGACACTCGATTGGCCGGATATTATGCTAATGATGTTTCCATCAAGTCCTGGTCGAGACACCAATAGTGAAGCTTCAGGGAAAAGAATAGGCATTAGAAATGATGTATGGAATCTATTTTATGGCCCATACGCTGGTATACCCCAATTCACTATTTGGCCAATCATTTTGAGGCCCAAGAGTAGAGGTTGGATTCGGCTCATGAGTTCCAATCCTTTAGACCAACCACTTATTAATCCAAATTATTTTTCTGATATTAATGATATCACTGTACTGATTGATGGTATGAAAGAAGCGCTTCGAATCGCAAATTCTAGGCCATTACAGAACTTATATACAAATGCTTTTGCGACTTTAGTCCCTGGCTGTGAATCCTATACCACAAACATTAGTGCTATTGAACCAAAAGAATTTAATGAAACTTTGTTTTCTGATTATTATCTTCAATGTATGGCTAGATCTCTAACTATAACTGCTGGCGATTATGTGGGAACTTGTCGTATGGGTTCAGATGAAGACTCCAATAAAGTGGTTAACTCTAAATTGAAAGTTATTGGTGTCAAAAATTTGAGAGTAGTTGACGCTTCTATTATTCCGGAGATTCCCTCCGCTAACATAAATGCTGCCACTGTTATGATCGGCGAACGCGGCGCTCAGTTTATTAAATATGATTTTCGTAATAAAGATTTGATTATTTAATAAATATACAAAATGTGTTTTATTACTCAAACATCTTATCTAAACATTGATCCACATTCAGGTGTGTCCATCAAAATAAAACACTTGATTGTCATATGAATCCTATACTTGAAACCAAATACTATTTTTGAAACTAAAAACATTTTTGAAGATAAAATGAGGTTCAGTATAATGTGGACTCAATGTCTAGTTATCATTGATGTGCCACTAAGAGAGATATTACGGATTTAACATTTTCTAAGCAATACTCAAACTTTGATTGGAAGGTTGATAAAAATGTTTGTGATTGACAGAAACTGATACGGATTACTGGCACAAACTTCTTATTTTTGAAGACACATTCACCACAGAATATAATAGCATGACAACAGTACAGTCCTGTTGGTACTGTTGGTATATAAGTCAATGTTAATCTTCAATATTTGTCAGACACCAGACAATTCTCGAATTCAAGTCTACTGTTGGGATATTGAGAAAAATGTACACAATTTTAATAGCATTGTTTGCTTTCATATCAGTATCGAGTTGTGCTGAAGAAAGGGGTCCGTCTTCTCGTTACTTGACTATTAAGGAATTGCAATCTAATGTCAACTTCACTGATTGCTATAAGCCTACAGATGGAGATGACATTTTCCATTATTCAGTGGCAAATCTTAACAAAACTTTGCCTAACATTACATTCAGCGAATTCAAAGGCAAAGTAATACTAATTCTGAATGTGGCCACATATTGCAGATCTCCCATTGAATATCCTCTACTCAATCAATTGAAAGATGAATTCGGAGATAAGTTGGTTATTGTTGGCTTTCCGAGCAATCAATTCTTGCATGTAATCAAATATATTTTGTTATAAACTATACTTTATTTTAATGTTGTTTAATATGATTGACAGCAAGAGCCGGGAACTCCAGAAGAAATATTTAATGCCATTCATTATGTGAGACCTGGGAATGGATTTGTGCCTAAATTTTTATTAACACAAAAGATTAATGTGAACGGTCCGGAAACACACCCAGTGTTCTCTTTCTTAAAAGTAAGTCTTTTTTAATGTGTTTTATGTGTATTTGATTTGATTAAACTGTTTTGATTGCTATGAATAGCGTTCGTGTCTGTCCACAAAATCTAAATTTGAAGATCAGGGATTACTTTCATACGACCCAAAGAATGATCGCGACCTTAAGTGGAATTTCGAGAAATATTTGATTGATCCGCAAAGTGGTCAACCTTTGAGAAGATATGACACAAGTTATTCTGCTGATAATATTGCCAAAGATATCAAACAACTATTGAATAACTCAGCTCTCGTTTGATCACTAAATAAATATTGAAAACAGACCACAAAAATTTAAAGATCAACACTTTATCAACATTTTAATCAATTATTTGTAAAACCCCTAAAAATTTGTATTCATACACATTAAACAGTTATGAAAATAAAATACAGATAAATGCATTTCAATTTTTATTGTATTGATTGAGTTTTTATAATTTCTTATATTGTAAAACAATTAATTCTTATCTTCAAATTATTAGTGTTTCCAAGAAGTTCTTTACCGTACAAAATTATTTTACAGGTTATTCTCTGCAACTAATTTTAGTCAAAAGCTTCAATTACTGTAATATCAATAATGAGTTTTAATTCATATAAAAGATGAATTTTGAGCTCAATTTTAGACAAATATAATCGTAAATTAAATTAAAAACAAAATATTCTCAATTTTAAATCAATTAAATTAATAGTTTTAATAGTAAGAGCCGTTTCCCAAAGTTTACTATTACTAATGTTCAAGTTTTTAATTTTAAATTAATTTAATTATAATTTTAATTATATAAGAGATAAATTAAAAAAACTTGTCAGCATCTCAAGGACTCAATTTGACCCGAATTTGACAAAATATGCGTTTACTAGTAAAATGCACTTAACGACTAGTCTATGGGAAATTATCTCATAAAGGGCGTAAGTCAGACTCCAACGCTTTTTCCAAAGTTTAGTCAACTTGAATAGGAGTTTAACATTAGTAAAGCATAGGAAAGAGTTTTTATTATTAGTAAATTGCAGTACTTTTATTCTTTAATTATTAAATTATTTTAAAAATAATTTTCAATTAATTATTTATTTGATGGTTTGATTAAAGTTTTAAAATTTTAAATAAGCATTAAATGATTTATTTATTCTGAATTATATATTTTAACAAACAAAACAACTGATTTGGACCATTGAATGAATCTATAAATTCCTAAAAGCTTTGCAGAGATATACAGATTAAACTTAACTTTTAGAAAATCAATTTGAGTTTAGTTTTGTATTACTTTTTTTACAATACAGCAATTCAAAAATTTTTAGCAGATGCTAATTATTCACTTATTAGTCATAAATTCTGACAATTGCCTGCATTGGCCACATCCGCCACATCTGCCAAAATTTATTCAATAAACAAATCTGAAAATGGAATATTCGTCTAAAAATGAAAATCAGATAAACTAGTGTTGATTCCGTTCCGGGAACTGAACTGGAACGACATTAAAATTACTCAAAAGAACGGAATGAAATGAAGAACGTAAACAATTCTGGAATTAGGCCATACATCAAAATATACAATAATGTAAAGCTTTATAAAATGAGGGAAAGTATTCAATGATTCATTTTAAGTTTCAAATTAGATAAACAATAAATAAATGCAATATTAAAAGACTGCAATACTATAGATGTTCCACGGGCCCCGCGAAGCGGGTTGGCTCGAGGGTACCCGCGGGTCGGGGCGGGTCAGAATTTTATGAAGGTCGTGGGTCAGTTCTAGGATATGCGGGCCGCGGGTATCCGCTTTGACCCGCAGACTATAAAAACTAAATATTTTAATAAACAAAAAATTTTCAAGTTATGAATTGAAATTTAAATGATTGATTACATAATTTTGTTCATATTTCTTACTTTATCTAATTTTTACCCAATAAGTATATATTTTAAATAAAAATTAACAATTTACAAAATTGTTCCTTAGTCATTCTCTTCGGATTATTTGAGAAGAGATACAAATCTACGACAAGAAGTGAAGAAACTTTCCGTTAAAATGACTTTATGATAAATAAGCATTAATTTCTACCAAAACAAACTGCTATTTTAGCATTGAATCACTCGTTTTTCCAGTTTTGGATTATGGTATTGTAGTCTATGGTTTTACTTATAACACTCATTTGGAAAGGTTGGATGTGTTGCTAAAAAATTCCGCTCGAATCCTGACATTCTCTTCATACCGAGCACACCATTTGCCACTGTTTCAATTTCTTAATTGGGAAAATTTTTCTGATAGGCTTAAATTGAATGCCTCTAAATATATTTATAAAGCCCACGGATTATCTTCAGAAGCATCGAAAGAGTTTTTTGAGTATTTATTTAAATTTAGATCACGAAATAGAGACAACTTAATGCTTAAATTGCCTCAAATTAAAAGTAATTTTCTTCACTATATTATATTTTTTAAAGGTATAAAACTTTGGAATAGCCTATCGCTCAGTATTAGGAAAGTAAATAATTTTAATACATTTGTCAATTTATTATAAACTAAAAGTCTCTTTTACTGTATTTTTAAAAAATTTTGTTCTATTTATATTTTATTTATGGACGCTTTGAAAAATAGTTTGTATTAATTCTTTGAAGATTTTACATAATACTAAAAGTGTGCCAATAAATTCAATTCATTTTAAGCAACAAATATGTTTATATGTCTATATGTCTTTAGCATTAGCGCCTATGTTATTTAATTATATGCTTAAATACAAATTTTAAATGCTTATCTCATAATATTTTCTATATAAAAAATTTAATTTATATAATCTATAAAATAATAAATGAAACAGTCCATAATTGGTTTTTATAACAATATTATTTCAGTAATAATTACTGTTTTAATTAATTTATTGTTCTAATATTTGTAAATAAAGACATTTTTTTGTTCATTTATATTAAACCGTTATTGAACACTAAATTTGCGGGGCCCAAGGGGTGGCGGAGTCATTAGGTCTGCGAATTGGGCGGGGCGTAGCGGTCCGCAAAAATTTCTTTTTGGAACACCTATATGCAATACTATTCTCGGAGGGATAGTATAAAGTGTAGCAATGATAGAGTCTTGAGTAGCACTTAAATAATTTAAATAAAGACATATGAATAGAGTATCGGCTTTTATTAAATTTAACCATAAATAATGAGGTAACGATTTAAATATACCTTAAATCTGCTTTAAATGAATTATAATTAGTAATGATTCCGTTCCTGGAACGGAATTAGAACGGAACTGGAACGGCATTAAAATTTCTCAAAAGAACGGAACGAAATTAAAAAACTTGGAACGAAACCAACACTAGATAAAACCCATTTTCATGTACTGTAAATAAAATACAAAATGCTCTTATTTTTGTACTTCTAAAATTTGACAACTTTTTAATTGGTTAATATTGAGAATTTTTATTTTATAAAATTTATTATAGTTACCACACCTGCGCAAGGCATAAAATGATAAGGAGACTTATTTAAAAGTGTGTTAAATGTCAATATCCTCACCTGGTATTAAAACAGGGTTTCGAACAGTCACAATTCGGAGAAACGCACTCTAGGAAACTGTTTGAAGTAAACAATTGTGCAAAACAATTGAGAATCACATTATGCACATCTATCCGTTTAACCAGACATTCCGTTTCCTCAAAAAACTGGATCATTTCATTTATAATTAATATATTGGATTAAAAATCTTTCCGTAGTTGAGTCTATTTAAGTCTTAGTTTGTTTGCTATCAAATTATTGAATTGTTTTTGATTATAACGAATATAAATTTTTAATTAGGGAAATGTTTTTTTATAAACTATTAAAAACTCATTTCTAAAATAGTGTACAATTGCTTTTCAGTTCTTAAAGGACTGTAGTATTTGACTAAATGTATAAAATAGTGATAACAATATATGCTTTGATAGCATTTTCAGATTGTGCTTTCAAAAGCAACCCATCTTCTAATTATCTGACACGAGAGCAATACTCAGTTGATCAGAACTTTACAGAATGCTCTAGCTCTAACGATGGCGACAACATTTTCAAGTATACAATCGAAAATTTGAACAGTTCTTTGCCTAATATAAGATTCAGTGACTTCAAGGGGAAAGTAATAATCATCATAAATGTGGCCACTTTTTGCAGATCAACCAAAGATTACCCACAATTGAATCAATTGACAGAACAATTTGGGGATCAATTAGTTATCGTTGGATTTCCGTCCAATATCTTTCTCAACGTAAGTTTTAATTAATATTAATATTTTATTTTATTAATCGAAGTTTTATTAATAGTTAAGAACATATTTTTATTTGATTTATAAATTTTGTACTTTATATGAGAAATTCCATAATTTTAATATTTGATTAAACTTTATGTCCAAAGCAAGAACCTTCAAGTTCTGCGCAAGAAATATATAACGCACTTAAATATGTGAGACCTGGAAATGGATTTGTTCCTAAATTTCTATTAACAAAAAGAATTGATGTTAACGGAGTGGACGAACATCCGATTTATTCGTTTTTGAAAGTATGTATACTTGCTTTTAACACAATCAAAATTTTACCCAAAACCTTCTTATTTTAAGAAAAAAGTTGTGATTATCTAATAACTAGTCAATTGAGGTCCTAATAATATTCAGTTTTCCGGTCATCAATTTTCTCCTATTATAAGCGTTTTATAATTGTTTCTTTAATTAAATTATTATATTTCTAAAAACTTGAAAATTTTTTTAACTAAAATTATATCAGAAAATCTACAGAATATAAAATAAAATTTTTGAATGCAAATGACCCCACATTAACCCGAGAAAGTTTAGACTATAAACGCTTATTATTTGTCTATTAAATAAATTTTTCAATAAATAGCGTTCATGTCTTCCAACTCGTACTCGTTTTGAACTAAAAGAAAAACTTTTATATGAACCTAAAAATAGTCGTGATATCAGATGGAATTTCGTGAAATTCTTGATTGACCCCAACACTGGAGGACCAGTTAGAAGATATGATGAAACATATGATCCTCTTTATATCGCTCGAGATATCAAACAATTACTGAATGTTAAAAACTAAGACAATTATCTAATTAAATATCGTTAATTATTTTCTCAAAAATATCAATAAATAAGAGTTTATTGTTATAATTATATTTAAAATGAATGAACTCTTTGCCTAATTAACGGATCTTTTGGACTAATATTTAATTAAATTATACAGTATTTAGAAGTCTAGTTCGATAATAAAGTTAGAGTTTGATTGATAATAAATATAAATTAAAAATACAATAAAGTAATTACATTTATTTTAATTTTATTTAGATTAAGTGTAAAAAGTTTCAAAAATTTTCAATAAATAAAGATATAACTAACGAACAATTATTTGCATTTAAATATAAACAAATATTTACTTAAATATCAATTGTTCTCATCATTCAATTTAAATCTTTTAGACTCATCGATAAGTTTTTAATAAACATTTTAAGACTTTTATGTTTGAATACTTTCACGATTTGAGTATAAATTATGAGAACAGATCAGACGTCTTAAATAGTTTAATGATTTTGAAATATAACTAAACAAAAGACTGAATATTCCAATTATCTTTGGGTCAAAACTTTGAAAAAAGTAACAAATTAATTATCAATTAATATAAACTTTCAGTCCTAAAAATATTCAGTATTTGAAAATAATCCATACTTTTAATCGTGTTTGTCATTTGCGGGACAAACAGAAGATCAAAAACTTGAATACATAATATCTATAATACATTGAAATGCAATTGAACTATAGATGAGAATTAACTCGATTTCTTAACGTTGAACATAATGCCGGCAACAAATAGAAAAACTAAAGTCCAAGAACCAGATATTATGAAACCTAAAGCAACTTCAAAATATTCTATACCCCATCCGCGATATAACATAAATCTGACCGCTTCTATACTTTTTGCCTGAGAAAAGATTGTGCTAATGATTATCAATATTTTGGGCATAGTCTCTACCGGCCAAACAACACCTGTAATTCAATTTTTAAAAATTAGTCAATTTTTTATTTTACTGTCAAATCATTTTGTTTTTATAATCAAAAAATAATATGTTTTGCGAAAGTTTTTTTACAACAAAAACAAATACTGACCGCTGAGCAGAAATTGAGGAAACATCGAACCCATGCATAAAATTAATGTAAAGTTCTCTTCTTTCGAAATGGCAGATATCAAAACCCCATAAGCCATACCACAGACGCCTTGCATAACAATTAATACTGAGACCCAAAATATAGAACCATTATTTGGTATTTTGAATATAAGAAAAGCAATGAGTAATACGGATATTGTTTGAAGAATGACAACCATTGTCTGAGTCAATACATGAGATAATATATACTCATTTGGATGAACGCCTTTATAGATATTAAACAAT
>JAQGCH010001551.1:0-15267 GCA_034699485.1 Nanhermannia elegantula | reverse complement strand
GATAATAAAATATTAGCGAATAAATGATGCTGAGATTGTACTGACCTATAGCTTGACCATAAGCACTATTAACGTTACTGCTCTGAGCTTCCAAATTGGCCACTTTATAACCTTTAAGTTCATCTTTAGCCGCATGAATCAATGGAAACTTTTGTCCCATACATGAGCCACTAAAGTCGTCCATATCTACTGACCTGAAGGTTGAATAAACAGCACAAATATTACAACATAATTGAATTATAATTTGTAGTCTTTAAATATTTATGAGCATCTATACCATATCATTATGCCTCCATAGCCGGCCTGCTTTAGCCATTGAACCTTCAGAACAAGAAACACAATTATTAGTTATTAACTTTTCAAAATTGTTTCTAAAATATAATTTACCTTCACTTTGAAACTTCTTGGATCATCAAATCCAACCTGAGGGACACAAAGTATATTTATCTGAGTGATTGAACTATTTTTTACATATAATTAATGTATACTATATTTGGGCCTAACTTTCTTTGAGCCTTCCATTCAATCAATGACAGAATGGAAACTTCAAATTTATGTTAATTTATAGCGAAAAGGGGTAACACATATTTTAATAATGTTTCTCAAGCAAAATTTTAATCAAAATTATATTAATTATAGGATGAATGGCATCAACGATAGACACATGTAAAGTATAGACTCGTATATGATATGTTTGACTTACCCATTGGTCACCTGAATAAGCATAGGGAACCATTTGTTCATTATCCCAGACCAAAGTTGCCCCCATTTTTAATAGATCACAAATCTGTATTCAATAATAGTCAGATTGTAATCAAAATTATTCACATAAATAAGCTTTTAACTGGAAAAACAATAACAAAGCTATTGTTTAAATTAATAGAATTTCTATAATATCATAAGTTGAATACCTCAAAAAATGATAAGAACCCCGACTCTCTAGTATACTGTCCTGGGAGACCACCTTTTATTGCTGGAGCGTTAATGTCAGTTAAATTAGAACTCGAGAGAGTGAATGTTCGCCCTGTTTGGAAAGATTTCATTACAATTATATGAAAATTAATACTACTATTTAACTTATATCTGAAAATATTCACCGAAAAGTTTATTTAAATAACCCGTAAACTTACCATAGGTCGGTAGACCGACTACTAGTTTTTCTTTAGAGGCTCCCTTATTAACCCATTCGCCAACACTGAAATCCTAAGAAAAATCTCATAATTAGATCTCTTTGAATTATTGGATCAAAAATTACTATGATCTTTTAAGATACCACAGTTAACTTTTTCTGGTAGTTGGAGGCACTGTTCAATGCAAATAATGGAGAATTATGGTTAACTGATTGTTCCCAATCGCCATGAAAGTCGTAACTCATCACATTCATGAAGTCTAAATATCTGATAATAAAAGAATAACACATTTAGATGAATCAAATGAAAAAACTACAGAAACACATTCAAATAACATACTTATTAATTTCAGGAACATTAAAACCACTCGTGACTGCTTCAAAGCTTGCCGGCACAGCAGCTGTAAGTAATAATCTTGGTTTTCCTGATCCTTTTGCTTCTCCGTCAAAAGCTTCTCGTAATTCCTAATTTAAAAAACATCAAAATTAATTAAATTAAATCTTAATTAATAATATTAATAAAAACCTTTATAAGGTTTAAATATCTCTCTTTATCTTCAGTTCCTCTCGGAAATTCCCAACAAATATCGAGTCCATCGAACCCTTTTTTACGTAAATACTCAATTGTGCTAAAAGTGAAAAGTGTTTGACGATAACTATTCTCTGTGAGTGATTTAAAAGGGGCCGGACCCATCATCCATCCTCCCACTGCTAGTAATACTTTCAAATTTAGATTCTTTGCTTTGAGAGCCAGAACACGGTCATAAAGTCCCTTTTCGCTGCCGTGTGTTTCATCCGCTTCCTCAGTGGGAATTATTTTGAATTCACTGTTTAAGTTGGCGAACGCAAATATAACATGAGTGCAAAGGGTCGGATCCAAACTTTCGGGTTCAAACTTTCCTATTCCCGGCCTTTTATTAGACCAGTTTGTATAATAACACACTATTCTGGCATTTGTTTCATCTTCAGAACCCACTGGCAGAGAGTTTGTTGATAGGGATGGTGTGGCAGAGGTTAGATCCAGCTTTTCATGTATTACATTAGATTCAGTGTTAGGAATTGAGACTTTAATTGGATTGGAAGACGCCTTCTTCACGATAGATTCAAAATTTGAAGTTCCCTTTGGTTTTCCAAGAAGTTCTTCTCCCATTATTTCAATTAAAGGATATTTTCTTGTGGCACAAGTGCCAGTGAAGTCATCCATATCTACTGTCCAAATCATAGCACCGGCATAATCATTTTCTAAAAGCCATTTCATTTTATTTCTTATGGATCTTTCGTCATCAAATCCCACCCATTGATCACCGTCTATAAGATATGGCACCTTCTGTTCGTCATCCCATATATAAGTGGCACCATTTTTAAGCATTTCGCAAATTTCATAGAATGCCAAAAATCCTGACTCTCTGCTAAATTCGCCGGCTTTTCCTCCACCAGATGATGGAGCATTCATCCCATTCTCAGAGGGATTCGTTAATGTGAAACTACGGCCTAATTTTCAACGATAAAAAATTATAATTTTTATTATCTCTCAAAAACTTCAAAGAATTTTTAAGTTTTAATATAAGTTTATTAAGAATTAAGAAATCTATATTAATATTAAATATTAATAAAAATGATTAGTTATCAGAAAATTTTATTAGTTAATTTAGTATAATTTAGTTAACTGAATATTTAGTAGAAGTAAAATTATACCATAAGTAGCCATTCCTACAACTATTTTGTCTTTGGGAGCTCCGAGTCTTTCCCACATCTTAACTCCGAAATCCTAAAATATGAATAATATGGTAAAAATAAATATATTTCAATGAATATTATAGAAGATTTTACCATGCTCAATTGTTTGCGCCATTCGGTTTCCGATGATTGAGCATATAGTGGTGCATTGTGTCCGGTCTTTGGTTCCCATTTTCCGTGGAAATCATATGACATAATGTTTAAGAAGTCGACATATCTTTTAAAGAAAATTGAATCATTAATTAAATGCAATTATGATAATAAAAAAAGAATATATCATACGCAGCAACTGCTGGCACATCATAACCACCGCGAACAGTGTCAGCTCCGGCTGAAACAGCAGCAGTCAGTAACAATCTTGGAAGACGTTTCTCTTTGGCTTCAGCTTCAAATGCTTCTCTTAATTCCTTGGGTTAGAATCAAACTCTTGAAAAATGTCAAAAATGACAAAAAGTGTCAATAATAAAAACCTTTAATAAATCAACAAAGTTTTTCTTGTCATCTGATCCTTTAGGAAATTCCCAGTCAAGATCTAAGCCTTAAGTTTGGTAATAAAGACAAATTTTTATTAACATTGCTCGAAGATTTAAAATAATTTAATTTAATAATTGTTGAATACCATCAAAATTTCTTTGTCTGAGATATTCCATTGCGCTAAATATAAATACTTGTCTGTTATATCTTGTGGAAGACATGACTTTGAATCTCTCGGTTCCGAAAGACCATCCGCCTAAATAGATTCTCGTTTAATATATTAATTTGTTTTAAATAGCTAATCTGATAATATGCATGCTTACCGACTGCGAGCAAAACTTTGAGATTTGGATTCTTAGTTTTGAGATCAACAACCCTTTCATAAGTGCCTTTTTTGCCATTTTTTGTCTCATCTGTGGCGTCAAATGAGGTCAGTTTATTAGCTTTCATCCAACCAAAACTATATTTATTATAAAAATATATATTTAAAACTTAATTGAGATATCATTCAAGCTATCAATTAATGATGTACTAAATTTATAAACACTCAATATTCATATGCAAACACTTGACAGTTGTGTCAAAAAAAAGTAAAAATAATTATATTTTATTTTAAAGTTTAATCTCAAAAGTTGACGCATTTATTAAGTCTTTTTTATCGAGAAATGAGTTATAAAAGGCGATTAAATAAGGTTTTTTCACACCAATTCTCAAGAATACGTCTGAGTTTAATTATAAAATAGATTTATATTTTTAGGACTTATTTCTATGCAGACTGATAGCGGCTGATAAAAGTCAATTTATTCAGATATATTTTATTACATTCTCTCCAAATTTAACGCTTTTCTATCTATTATACCATCAGAGAAGCGATTATTTATCAGTCAAAATAAATCAACTCAAACAAAATTCAAACTATTTATTAAAAATTCTACAAAATCTTAAGTTTTCTTTCTTTGAAAGATTTCTAAACCTTTCTTTGAAAGATTTCTAAACCTTTCTTTGAAAGAAATATTTGAAAGGTTTGCTATGATAAGTAAAATAGCGTCTATGAAAATGTTAGAAAATAATTTAAAGTAAAGTGAACTCTTCCAAAAAGAAATTGAAATAAGAATTACCTGAAAATGATATGAGTGCAAATATGAGGGTCAATATTTTCTGGCAAGAATTTTCCTTCTTTTGGTCGATATTGTGACCAATTCGTATAATAACAAACCAACTTCTTATTTGATTTCGTGTTCGATAATTTTTGCTGATTTAAAAAACGCGAATCTAAAAAATTAGTTTTAATTAAGTTTTATTGAGACTAAAATCCAACTTTCATATCCATTGGAGGTTTCAAAGGGGGGCAGAAACCTAACGAATGGAAATACTGTAGAACTGTCATAAACTCATCCAAAATCGATAATTTAGTATTTTTTCATATAGATTATGAATTGACAAAGAAGTGTAGGTTCATTTGGCCCACAAATAATCTTATTTCCTCTCAATTTCAGAGAAATGTCTGAGGCGTTTCTTATGTTTGATATTTACATGATATCCTATTTAAATGTATTTTTTTAAGTGAATTATTAATGAAAATTAAATTTTTAGGACCATGACAAACAGATGACAAATATATAGCTGAAGAATGTAACCCTGACTTCCTTAAAATCTTAGATCATTTGATATTTAAAATTAACTTTTATTCTAAAATTGTAATCTTTGGCATTGAGAACCTCATTATGTGTAAAATAAGAAACAGGTTATCATTAATCTGAAGTGAACGGTCAAATTAATGACTAAAACAGACTTTTGCTACATTTATGTGATTCACATTAGGAATAGATTTATTATATTTTTCTTAAAAAGTTTATACTTATCGAGAAAACAATCAAATGTAACAGTTTTTGAGAGCTTCATATTTAATAAAATAAGTATTCAATATATATTAATTATAAACATATAAGTTATTTAAACATAAATGAGATTTAACCTGTGGTTAATCTTTACTTATAAATGTATAAAAAACGACTTGTTTTCAATTCGAGTTTTTATAACTCTGGTGTAACTCAAATTTAATTTGACGACAGAATATTTCCTGCTTTAATAAATCAGATTATAGCACAACTATTCACAAATAATTTTATTGCAATTTTTACATATTTGTGTGATTTAATAGTTGTAATTACTAACTTAGTATTATAATAATTATAGAAAATAGTTGAGTTCAACATATATTTCATGTCTAAAAATGTTCTAAAATTTAATAAATGATCTCTCATTTAATAATACATTTGAAAAATAGGCTAAATTTTAATCATTTTGATTCGTAAATTGAAATGTAAAACATATTTATAATACAATTTTCTTTGATTTAAATTAGACGATAATATTATTTGAGTCTAATGTGAAATGAATTTGCATGATTTGCCACTAAAGTAAAATGAAAGTCACGCTTTTAATCTATATTTAACTTATATTGTGATTGTAACTTCTGTAATGAAAAACGGAATTTATCTTTGACTCAAATGAAAGAATTTGAATTTTATTTTAAAAAATAGTTTAATAACGAGCGATTCATCGTCCGAACCAAGTTTGGACTCATCAACAATTATTTTCAATGTGAGCTAAGCTCAGCTCAAATTTAATAACTAAAATAGAGTAAGTAATAACTAAAGTAGAAATGATATAAAAAACGAATCAATTTTATCTAAAGATATTATTCAATTCTTAATTTGCTTAAATTTGAAGTTAAATTTTTTTATAAGTAGATTTTGATATAATATAGTTGAATTTTTTATCAGCTCAAAGCTCAGGCGGTTGAGCTGCAGCTCAGCCCTCAGCTGAGCTCGCACTGAGCTGAGCTTTGTCAGACACTAGTAATAATGATAATTGTTTTAAACTTTTCAACGAATTAATTTAGAATTAATTTCAAATGAACTTTTGGCTTAAAAGTATTTAAATTTAGTTAAGCTTTTAGAAACTATATTTTCTTCTAACACTATTAAATATTGTATTGAATAAAATGCTCACAATTAAGCCGAAATTGTAAAGAAAAAAAGATTGAATTGTATATACCTATAAGTAATGTTTACAATATATGAGTTGATGCCATACTTACTTAAAATTCTCTTTGGTTGTGCTATTTGTAATCCAACGCTCAAGAATAACAGAACGGGTAATATTCTTCTTAAAAAATCCTAATAAATGGTTCAAATGATTAGATTATAAGTTAAAGCTTATTAATTGTTATATTCTATTATCTATAACATTATTCCATTGAATGCTATCAACAATATTATTATAATTACAAAGAAGAAATAGTTTTTATATTATCTTAATTTAAATAGAATATGTTCGGAGTGTTTCCTTTTAATGTATTTCAAGGGCGATTTGTTTTAAGTACATTTTTCATTCATTTCTTTGTGAATTAAGAATATCATTATATTTATTCAGGTATACTATCTGTGTATCTGTAAAAGTCTAGATAATGTGCTTCTATCTAAATAACCTCAATATAGCACTGCCTGTACTTTTAATTGATTGCTAAAAGCAATTTTAAATAATCTTCTTTTTAAAAATAAGAAAACTGGAAAATTAATTTTTAGGTCGATTTGCAAAATGCCTTTAGTTTTCACTTATCTGTCTGACTGCTCATCTTTACTCAGTTCTCATTATTAGAATAAAGATAAGTCATAACAAAAGAATACTTTAAAAAGTCCAACATTTTCATTGTTGAAAATGGTATCAAAATTGCGATTTTGTATTATTTGAACTGATCTATAATTTTGATATACGATGTTCTTAACTCTATGTTGTTTTCAAATAATAGTGATTGTACAATATTATATTATATATTGTGATTTTTAGATCAGGTTCTTTATCATTTTTTAGATATAGCACATCTACAAGTATAACAATAGTCTTTTAAATTGCTAAGAAGATTGTTTATTCAAATTCTGTGCAAATATTGTCTTATGAGAATATTTTTCAACTTATTCAAAAATAAAATTTTCATGATTTTTAAAATTAATAGACTGAAGGTTACCTTCAATGTGAATTCACTTCAATCTATTAGTAATTATTATTATAAAATTTATGCGGAGTAACAATTGTTTACAAAAGAAATATAAAATCAAAACCGTATCAAATAAAGAAAAGCAGTGAATTAGTTATGCCCATATCATATCGTATGGTATGTGTCGATTAATTTGTTGGAATATTTATATTTGTTTAGAAAGTTGAAAGTAATCATTGTTTGCGCATAAATTATTCATTTCGAAATATTTCAAAGCTTCAAAGATTTCAATTTATGTCTTTGCAAATCTTTTCAATTATTTATTTCAGGAACAATTTTGATTTAAGTATGCTTTAAATCACTCAAAAAATTTCGATTTAATGAAGACCTGATTATATTGATAAAGATATAATAATCTCTTACAGATTACTATTGATCATAATCTCAATTTTATTCGAAATGCAAAAATGATTGAGGATTCCATTCAAATGAATTAGGATTTAAAACATTGAATTGAATAATATAAATAAATGTATATAAGCTTCAGCTTAAATATTAATATCGCAAACACGAGTTTGTAATAACTAAGAATATTTTAAAATATATTATATTAGGGCATAAAGCATAGGTTTAGCAGGTTTTTCTCAAATCAGTGAAAGGTTCCACCCAATAGTTTTATTATAAATTCCTTTGGGATAAAGTAATAATTATTTAATATTGAGCCTTGCTCTGCATCAAATGTATTTCGTTAAATTTAATCCAATTTGAGTTTCCATTTTGTATCTTTGATAAGGTTTCAATCTTATGTATTAAATATCTTTGAAGTTCCATTTGAAGTAATTTACATATTATTTTATTGCAAAACAAAAAAGGAAAGTCTTAAATGATTAATATTAATGTAATTATAAATTTCAAAATTATCGTACTCTAAGCTTACGTTTTTATATAATACAAGTATTAATTTCATTTTAATTATATACAACTTTGAGTAAACATTTATTTAAATTCAATGAATAATTAACAGATAAGGTTTTTTCTTTATCTTATTTCTCAGTTTGCATCGAAAAAGTTGAAAAATATGTTTTACGTTTATATACAATGACTTAATTAATCACAACTTTGCTAAAATTTTACTAAAGTTTTTGCTAAAATAATTTAAAACGCATAATAAATACTTCAAAATATTGTATATAATAAGTAAATTTAATTGAATTTCGTGATTGAAGTGTCTCAAAGAACTAAGTGAAAGGCAAAGGAAAAATCAAATGTTTTAAACTATACTATAATATAGTTTACTATAAACAATACAATAATTGAACAAATAATTAAGTAATTTTGGTGAAAGTTAAAGTTCTTCTTAAAGTTTAAGGCAAAATACTTTATAGTTAGGGTTGAAGGCAAGATGAGACAACTTTGAATTAGAAAATGGAAACACCTTCGCCTTTGGGTATTTCATTCAAAAAACATTTTTTCTATTGACGTGTAATAAGTAGTTTTTGTCCTTTACAACAATTAGAAAAAGTAAAGGAATATAACTTGAGAACTGCTATAATTTATATTTATATTTAGGTCAAGGAATAAAGTAAATGCTTTAAATTCATATTTTAAACAATATTCTAAAAAGGATTGCTATCATTTAAAGGAAATAAATTTGTCTGAAAACAAGTTTCTGATAGATTTTTTCACATAATTCAATTAATTAAAAGCCCACAGCATATATCCAGTGGTTCTTTGTCTAAAGCTTTCGTTTAAAAGTTTGTTCTCATAAAAATTCTGTAATCGATAAGCGATTCATCAATTTTTATCAGGTGGTTAAGAACTATACTTTGTTTGCTTAGGAATAAGTTATTTGAAATTCTGTTTAAACGTTTAGTTTCCTCAATTCAAGTTTTGTCAAAGCTTTTGATCGCTGACTCTTCTTAGATGTTAATTAACACTAATTCAAATTGAAATGAATTGAGTTTAATTAATATAAGTTCATAATCAACACCAGAACTTAAAAGAAATAAAAAACAAATTAAAAACTTGACGACTTATCTTTCATTCTGAAACTTTCATTTAAATGACTTTCGAAATAGTTTACAACTTGAAAGTTAATGTAATAAAAAAACGAGAACATAGTTTATCATATTGTTTATAACTTGAGTAGTTATACTGTTTGCTTAATAAAAAGAGCTTTGATTAAGATGCTTGACTTGTACAAGTTTATTTAATTAGAAAGAATTATTATTTTGAAACTGCAAATTATTTTAAACATGTCATTGTAAATGTGATAAACAAATTAGTAACGCAGCTTATTATTAAGTTTATTCATTAAGGTTTATCTTCTATACAGAACAGATCAATTAAATCATCGTTTTAATCAGTTTATTTTGCGCAAATCAATATATTTGGTATCGTATCAATTCGGCGCTCACATATCCGCTAACGTCAAATCAGCGCAAACTAAATATACTCCAAAATTTATTAATTTTGGTTGGATTATATCGTGGTGATCGCGCGTGGTAGGAACTGATAGGAACTGTTAATCTCTAGGAACAGGTTAACTCGTTGAGTGTAGAAATGTGCGTAATTTGTTGGTCTGTCGATAAAACGGCGGTTTAAGTTAACCGCCGAATACGATCATGCACCGATCTGTCAGCGCCGATTTGTAGGGGAACTTATATCTGAAGTTCTGTATTTTGCTAATAAGTGTAGACATCGACCTAAACATTGATTAATTTTAATAAAAAAGATTTGAGTAAACTACAGTTAACAAAAGTTTTTTTCACAAAGTGATTTTAATTTCTCTTAACAGGCTTATTATTTAGAAAGGTCGTCTAGTACAGAAAAATATAATGAAAATATTGAAATTCTAATCAATACAAACAAAAGTACTCTAAAAATGATTAGATACGTGTATTTTTATTTGACCTGAAATCTTATAAATTGAGAAGGACAGCGCATTAAATATGATAATTAAGAAAATTGAAATGAGCGTAGCCTCCCGTTCACTCATCAGAATGATATGAGACCGGAGTCAAATCGAAGGTTATGAAATGTTCTTCTCAATAATAGTATCAGATCTTATATGCGATATGTAATTTTTGCTTTATTCACTAAATAATTTTTAGTCATTATAAACTCGACCTTTAATTTAATTATATAATGATTCCATTGTTATTTCGATAAATGAGATTTTCAATTACGAATAATTATTTAGTGAATAAGACAAAAAAATATGAAGCTCATACAAGATCTGATACTATTTTTAGAGTACTTTCGTTTGAACTGATTGGAATTTCAAAATTTTAATTATATTTTTCTGTGCTAGGTGACCTTTCTAAATACTAAGCCTCTTAAGAGGAATTAAAATAACTTTGTGAAAAATTTTTTTGTTAATTATAGTTTACTCAAAAATAATTTTATCAAAATTGATCAATGTTTAGGTCGAGAGAATAGCTAAAAACATTCGTTGGAGGTTTTGTCACAGACTGTATATTATTCTGAAAAATAATGTTATCTATGATTGTAATGCTTACTCGTTAGAATATTTTTAATAGTTATAATTTTATTATAAATTTTAGGATTAGATTTTTAAAATTTCTGTACTGTTATGGCTTAAGTATAAAAATGATGCACATTTAATGCCAATTTTTAAAAGAAGTTCAAAAAATTTAAAGCTAAAACATAAATTCAAATGAGACTGCAATTTCAGAGGCGATTCTAATTTTGTTTCGCACTTTCATATGGTTTCACAGCTTTTTACATATAATGAGCAATTGTTATTATTTCAGAACAATTGTGACTTAATTCTCAAAAAATTAATGTAAATATATTTCAGTGCAAACGAATAAACAATTAATAACTAATTAAACATTTTGATGAAAATAAGTCATATTAAAAATACTGTTAACAGAATATTTCATAAAAGAGTTTATAATACTATATTTAGATTACATTAAGGAATTTTAAGATAATAAGTTAGTACAAAATACTCAAAGCTCAACCGTTTGTTAAATATAGTGAAAAGAGATATTCCATTAAATTAAACAAATTGTTCGCAATGATTATAACATTAAAGCTGTAGAAAATTTAGCGTAAAGTTTACTTTTGCTATTCTATTGCCCTAATATTGAGTACTGCACTGAATAGTACATGACTCGCGTATTTGATTCCTTTTTGTCTCATTTACACGACTTGCGAATGAGGCCAATTATTTATTCAATAATTCATATGGATATGATTAGTTCAGTCTAACTTATATTAAATGCACAAAATGCTTGATTTATTCTTGTAAATAAAATCTTAATATATTAGAAATGCAACACTACTTACAGCAAACTTTCAGATGAACATTTAGATTTAGCTTTTGATTATTTTGTTTGCGTCAAGTTTTAATTAAATTGATGTAATTGAGTTTGGGATGCATTTAATAGACTCGCATGCATATGATGACCAAGTTATCACTACTTTTTAAACTAATCAATGTTTAAAATTACATGACATACACAAATGAAAGAATTATTTAAAATGAAATCAGGATAATTATTAAATCTATGAGAGTTTTAAACTTCATCAACACTTAAACAAACTTTTGTCAATGTTTTCAAGCATAAGTTATTTGTATTATAAACTAATGGTCATGTTTAGGAACTAAACTGTTCAAAATTTTGAATCATATATACCGGTAATTGTTTTTACTTTCAATTACTGCTCAAATTCTAATAATGAATAACTCAGTAATATTTGATTGACGCTAAACAAAGAGCTCATTTAACTTATAATTTATGGAAACGACGTTAAATTAATTGGTATTTAATCGATGACAATAGTGTCTCAAAAAGAAAATTTGTTTTTGGAAATGTTTTTCCATTTTGAAGAGCTATATGAGCTTCAACACAAAAGTGATATATATTATTCAATATTTATACTTGTCTTAATTGAAAAGCAGACAATTATGGATTTTTTGCTCAATAAATGGTTTAGCCAAATAACATATCCTTATTTTGCTGATAGTAGAGCTCAATAAACTGTTTTAATATTCTCTAGAGCTGGTCATGAGGACAGCTTTCACTGATACTGAATCAACCCTAAGGCTTAACTAACTTGCAGTGAATTACGTTTCTCATAATTGTTAAACTTTCAAAATTTTGGAACGAATTTATTTTTAAAAATAATCAAAAAAGGGATATATATTTGTGAAAATAAAAGTCAATCAATAATTATAAGATCTGGTCAAACAGGATGACAACTCAATTAGAGAAAGATAGGAAATTTAGAATAGAAAATTGATAATCGGAGGAATATTTGATTAATCAGGAATGAGTTGATTATTGAATTATTTGAGTTATTTGTCTAGACTTTGTCAAAAAGTTAAATGTAATCAAACCTTCAATTTATTGATCAACTGTTTGGATCTTTCGCTCTGTTGTTTATTGAGGTTAACTTTAAACAAAAATTTAATGTGAATGACCACCTTTCGGATGAAAACTGCGATTAAATGCATTTAAAAACTATTTTTTCATGCGTTAAATAATCACTTTAACGGAAAAAATAACATAAAAGATTATTAAATAAGAAGTCATAAAACAATTCAAAAGAATTACTAATTATGATAATTGATGGTTGAATGTGAAAAAACATTATTTCAAAATATTAGGGAAATTTTCGGAGGAGTTTTTCGGTCTGAATAATAGTTAAGAGACATATAAATTACAATAACTTTAATAATAATAAAAATATTATTAAATTCAATAAATATTGAATATATTTGAAGCTTTACATTATGTGACACAAGCTTAAACATTTGTTTAAGATAATGTGCTTCTCTTATACGAATGTACTCTGTCTTATACATTTGCTATTTTGATGAGCTAGTTATTCAAATATGAGACTCAGCTCAATAATTCATTTTTAACTAAATGGTCTAAATGCTATTAAGTGCTATTCTATGTCTAATAAGATACTATAAATAGTATAAATATTTATGCAATCATTTATTTAGTAATCAATTAGCAATTAATTGAATGTTAGAATAAATTGCTGTTATCCCGAAAAATGGCATTTTAAGTGTTAAAAGAATAGACCATAAGAGTTATTTAAAATTGAATTTAATGAGCGACTTGTGTGTCACTATTTAATTAGCGTTTGTTACGAACTATTTATGCAAAGAGCAAAACTGGTATCTCTTCTATCCTTATACTAATATTATTCGGTAATTTGATGCAAATGTTGCTTATGGGTTATGCAGCTAAAGAGCCTTTCATTTACTATATTATTAATTTAAATTATTTAGTTTGGATCGATTCAAACTTATTCTTCATATTTAGGTCGAGTAAATAATCACAAAACTCAAGTGCAAAACCGATCACAACAATTACTCAAATATGAAATTTAAAAATAAAGGCAATGAACCAAAAAATGCACAAACAAAAGAATTTTAGGAAATTTAAAGTTTAATTGAATATAATTACAAATTAATAAATAAGTTACTGTATTTAAAAGCAAGTAATGCTGTTAAACTTCATACCAGATAAAAAAGATAACTTTATATAAAGTTCAAACCTACCATTTATTTAGATTCTTGTATTCCTGTGGATAAATGTGTGATAATGTCCTCAATAATAATAATCCAAGCAGTTTAGTCTTTCATATAACTTATTTAAATAATTGTAAAGTTGTATTCAAAAATAAATGCAATTCAAGTTAGTCTTTCTACACAAAAAACACCAAAGTTTTAACCATTTAGACTCATATCTATTCACATTATAATTGAAAAAAACGTTAGTTCCGTAAAAGTTTAACTTTTTAGTTTAAAGTACTGCTAGTCGGCGCTTGTCTGGTCAGATAACTAACGGTGCATATAACGGGACTGGCAGTGAGCTAACGTTTATCTCGATTAAGTGCTCTAACATATAATGTTAATGACGAAAAGTGTGCCACATGACAGTGGGGACCAATTGTAGCTCAAGAAAGTAGGTGAACAATGTTCAAGTTTTCCCTCTAACAAAACTATATGATATAATTTGATTGAATAAAGGTCCCAACCATTTGGTTTTTAGATACACTCACAATAAAAATAAACTTTTAAAAGTTTTGATGAATTCGTTCTCAAATTTGTACTCAAAACGTGATTTATTTAGTTTAACAAAAAATTGAAAACCGATTTTGTGGTAATTCAATTAATATAGTATTTTGGTTACTCTTCTATGTTTATAATGTTTACAACAGAGAAATTCTCCATAAATTATATGTGCAATTCATCAGTTTAACCATTAATTTAATATTCAATGAAATAATGACAATGTTTATCGTATTGATGTCCGTGGCACTAATGGCACCAATGGCATCAATGGCACCAATCACCAGCTTATTTCTCATTCGATACATATTTAATTTTTGATTTCCTTAGTTTAATCAAATTTATTATTACATTCAAATGTGTGAATGCTGTTCAGCTTAAAATATTTGTCAGTCAAAGAGTTTTGGTTTGTATTCCACAGAAATGTTATACTCAGTACTCAACTACTAAGAGACGAACGCGATTGTCCTGTTTTTAAACAGCTAAACATCTCTTATTTTAAAGATAGTGTCATTAAAGGTCGCAAATCTAGACATTTGGGATGTTAATGATATGCGACATTTTTAGAGCATAACAGACTTTAATTGACGACTCCTTTGCAGTGAAAGTGGAACACATGTTCTCTTAATTTCTTTTATCACTTTTAAGAAATGATTCCCTTTTGCTTATTATTAAGTTATTGAAAGTAATTAAAATTTGAATCAAAGCAGTGGTCGACGCCCTTCAGTAGTGATTTAAATAATTGTCAGATAAACAATAGAGTAATGATATACATATAACACACACCCCATAACATAAGGAATATGTTAATATTCTGAAAGATTATGTATTTGTAGGTCTATCTTAGAGGAAACAATTTGTTCG
>JAQGCH010001550.1:0-15269 GCA_034699485.1 Nanhermannia elegantula | reverse complement strand
TTGAAAAGTGTCTGTTCTGATGAAATGCTAAATCACTCTTCAAATTAAAGCCTCACTAATAGTTGTTTAGTGCTTATATACAAGTCTGGCGTTAAAACGATTTGTGTTGTATTTATGCTTCAATTTTTGTTAAAAGTTTAATTTTCTATCATCTCCAGTAAATAATTTGATGATAACATAGTTCTTGAGTCATAATCATCAAAAACTAAGTATTTGCTCATTTTCTGGATGTTTTTCTTATATACACTAAAAAATCGCTTACAGTCACGACGACCCACACCATTAAGAGCACAATAATTTTTTCCATATAAAGATAGAAAGACCGCGTAATGATATGAATTGAAAACAAATGTTTCTGTGATAAAAGTGAAATCATTGCAACAATATTTTGGTTCGACTTACATAAGGAGAGATTTATAGCTCACATACTCTTTTTCGGCCACTAATCTCTATCGGATCTTCTTTTTGCTCATTACTAGAGAAAGAAGAAAACTGACGATAAATAATAATAAAAAAAGGAAAGAGAAAAAGAATAATGGCTTCTATGATCAGAAAGTGATGCAAAGACATGTCTAAATCAAATGATTGTTGTGTATCAGCAGAATTACATGTTTACTGATTGCCAATACTGTATCAGAGATTTATGATATGCTGAACATTGATCCGCGATAAGGGATTTAGAGAGGACTCACTTATAGCAAAGTTAGTGACTTGCGTCCGACTTATACTCAAAAACTCTTTCTTGTGCAGCATATACTATAAGCTGGTGTTTTCATTAGTTCGTTCATTGCTTTAAAAGCCCTCAACTGTTTTGTGGCCATATGTACAGTGCTAGTATTCTATGTTTCTCTATTGGGAAATAGACATAATAACTGCCATTTCATTTTGAGGCAGATCTCATTGTATTAAATGTTTTGTGCTTAAGACACCACCAGAACAAATAATCATCATTAGTGCTGTACAAATATAGTTTTAAAGGTAAGTCTTTTTCTATAGTTTTGCTTACGATACTATCATTTTAAGCTGATTTTCAGTTTGATTCAAGCATTAAAGTAGTACTTATACCAAATCGAGGCTTTAAGAGAATCATTACCACTGCTTGAGTTAGTCATCAAAACTGCATTTATGCTCTTTTTTAGATTTCTAAAATGTATAGTAGTTATACTCCTATTCAAATTTCATATTCAGAGATGAAAAGATTCTTTTAAATTTAGTAACTTTTGAAATAACAGCTCTGTACTACGTTTCACATAAAACTTAATCAATCTTTGATTTATGATTTAATTTAATTTAATTAATTGTCAAAAAGTTGTAACAATAGCTTACGATAATAATTATTATTCTCTTTTTTCAATTAAATATTATATTTCATGTTCATCTTTAGCTGCCTTAGATTTGGTAACCATAGAAATAGCTCGTAGTTTAGTAATGATAAATGAATGTTTCGACGGCTAACATCCCTTTCTTGAGATAACGCTTTTTAGTTATGAAATACCTTACAATACGTGACATATTATCTTATTCTTTACAATAAGGGATAAGAGATCCAAAAGAATTTATGTCGAGTCTGAGTCTCTCTTTGACACTGCAGTGTTCAGACAATAAGTCGTACCTCTCGAACGTTAGTTCTAAAAAAGAGTGGGTTTTTCGGGTTCTTTAACAATAGTGCAGAGTTTTTTATAACTTTTATCTGTTTACTGGACTTAAATATTGAGTCATAAATATTTACTGAAAACAAATTCTTTATTGCATTTAAATGACTGAAATTTGTTTATGACTGAAAAATATATGTAATTTGATATGAAGTAAATGAATTTTTAAAAAGAATAGAAAAAAATTATTGAAGTAATGCCAGGTCTCAGATGAGTAAAGTTTTTATTTTGTCAACTTTAGAGAGGAGTAGAGCCCAAAAATAAGCTCTTGCTTTGCCAGAGACGCAATTACCTTGACTTATGTAATTAGTTTTGTTTAATTAGATGATATGCTGTAATATGAAAGATAGCTATTATTTCGACCGCAATGAGTACTAAATCTCAAGAATCTTCACTCAGAAACCTCCAGTTCTTTTAATCAACGGGCATAATAAAGCTCAGCATTATCTTCATTACTTTTTAGGGCCATTTAGGGTCACATTATATAATAAAGTGTCAATAATGAACCAGTTCACCTAAAAATTTAAATGAAAATTTGTGTTATTATTATTATTTATAAGTTATCTTAATTTAGTGCAACAATATATATAAAGTCACGTGTGCTATACTCTGATAACCTTAATTTTAATTAGCTGTTAGTGGAAAGATATTATGAGCAGCTTATGATTACTTAAAAAATACTTGTTCTAAGCATAAGGGATCAAATTTATTATTTTGTTGCTCCAAATATTCATACTATAATTATTATCAGTTATCAGTGCAAAGATCGCTGGATATATGCTGTAGTCTATACGGATTACATAACGCATTTAATTCATTGAGATAAATCACTTCAGCTGGCTTTCTGTTTAAGTAGTTGTAGAAAAAGCTCTGTTTGAAAACGTGAATAGAAAATAATAAGCAATAAATTGTATGAATATTTTTGGAAGAAAGACATTATATGCCAAAAAATTTTATTGTGTTTTTAATATATTTTTTGGTTAAGTAAATTAACATAGAATTAAGAAAAACTTGTTTAACGAGGATATGATTCGAATATTTTTTTACAGATGAGAGTCTTGTCAAACTTTGGAGCACATAATGAATTAATAATTTTTTGTTTATTATTTTTAACGCATTATTTACTGAGAAAACGTTTTTACTTATGTTGTATATTGTAAACCAGAATAGTTTGAGTTCAGGGCGTTTTAAAGGATGTTGTTTTCAAGTTAATTTGTCTGCTGAGAAATCTGAACGTTGAGAAAATATTGAGAAATTTTTTAAGCCCTTCACAGTTTATGAATTTATTTTATTTTCTTCAAAATAAATTAATGCATTTTTAAAAGCGAAATATATATTTATAGATTACATCCTTTTCAGAAGTTTTGCTTAACAAACACGTGAGTTTTTTGTAAAATATTATCTGTCGATAGGTTGAGACAAGTATTTTATGCAACTTATATTTCACTTTATATTGAAATCTAAAGATTTAAAGATATGGAAAGTAAAAAAATGTAAATTTGATGATACTTTAAGTACAATGCCCTTCATTTAAGCGTTGATTTCACATTTGAAAAGCCATAACATTTTGGAGTCGCATATCTTTTTTTAGTCTTCACTTTGATTGAGTCAAATGAATGAAATGCATTGAAACGCTGTCTTAAAATAATATTCAAACCTAAACTTTTTATATATGTATTTTGAATTATTATCTCATGACCTGCCTGTTTGTGAGTATACTAACATGAATCTAAACCTTTTATCGATACAGTGTTTAAATTAATTTCACAAAAAATTCTTTACTCGTAACCTAAATTTTATTTATTAATTATTAACTATAAATATCAAATTTTAATTATAAACAGAACATTTTCTTTGAATGTATTTATCATGATTATGGGGTGTGTTCTCAAATGTCTGGAGAAAGATCTAGTTGTATGCGCTTCTTTTCTTGCTAGAAAGGGCACCAAAATTAGACTCAACTTTCTGTTGTGTGTTTGTATTTGATGATCGGACTCTCAAAAAAGAAATGCTTTAACATGTCAGTTCTCACAAACATATATAAATGGGGGACTAAATGCGGTGTTGAAAATTGAATGTTATTACAGTGTTGTTGTTCACTTGGATTGTTGTTTGAGGCAGTAATAGTAGTTCTGCATTATACTGAATAGTAATCCGATGACCGGAAGTATCATTTAAGTGGATTTTAGAAATTGCAAGAGAGGTGTTATTGGTATTACTCTTATAAAGAAAACACATCAAAGACATTGAGCGCTGATTTCATTTTCTTTCAGTGGCTGTTAACTCATGCTTTTGAAATATTACTTAAATTACTGGAATCACTGACCTATAACTCACACTACGAATCAATTTCAAACTAATGTTAGTGATAAATAAATTCATTATTTTTATTTAAAAAAGTTTTTTTTATATCATTATATTATTTTATTATACATTATAGTTTGTAAAATAACTGAAATGTTTAAGTTTTGTTTTTAGATTGAGTCAAATCAAATTATAGTTTTCTATTTTTCTATATAGTGGTCATCACTGTTTTGTCAAATGATAAAAATATGAGTGGATTAAAGCAAAGTTAGAAAACTAGAGGTTTAGTGCAGTACAGTATGTAATGCGATATAAGTAATTCTGATCAATTCCCATGAAGTCCTTTCTGCTTAAGTTATAATTTTTGGGGCAGAGAGAGGGATGCGGGACATCGGAATGCTTTTTGTATAAGATTTATTTAGAAGAAAAAATTGATCCTCAAAAATATTTTGAGTGTCAAAAGCCATGCCCATGAGTGACCTTAATCCTAAAATTTACAATCGAATCGTTAGTCATGGTGAACCCAGGAGTTTTGGTCATAAAAAGATCAAAGTCGTCCATTCATTATCATAATAAATAAATGTTTTTACACTATATTTTATGCTTGAGGTCAACTCCAGTTATTCAAGTGTTAAAAACTGGATACTATTCTAAATGGATCTGAAGCTACCGTTAATATATCAAATCTTCGCAACTAAAGTAATCCATTTATAACTATTAAATTGATGATTAATTTCTTGCTGGAGTCTGTTTTCGGCCATCAGTTCCGTTAAAAATATAATATATTTCTTTCATATAGAGTATTAATAATAAATTATACAGAATATTAAACTTTTAGTTTTGTGTACAGTTAGGATAATTCTCTTTGAGTTCTATTCAATCATTACTTACGAGTAAGTAATGCAAGAAAATTGTTCTTTTATTATAAATAGAGAATGAATTTTTTTTCATATAAATAGAGAGTACTTAAAGTGCAATATTGTATCTGTACATCAAATTTAAACTCATGATAATTTATATAATTTATTGCAATACTTGAAAGCAATAAATCTCTAAACAGCACATATTTTAATTTATTTACTTTACTTTTGTTCATATGATATAAGCATTTGCACAAATCATGAAATCATAGGATCATTTTTTTTGTAGCGGATGAGTAAAGTAAAAGCTCTTTCAAGATTGAATATTATATAATAAATTTTGAGAAAAAGATACCTTAAATCGTCTTAAACTACAGTATATGCCACTATTTCTCCAGTGTATGTAATTGACAGTCATATCGACCTATCATCGCATCGTCTATGAAGTCATAAAATGAACATCTCTTCTCTTAAGGACTCTGTGAAAAGGCATGACAGCATTAAACCTATTTCTGGTATTCAGTCCTCACAGCGTGAGAATTTTCGACTGTGCAATAGCTTAAGTTCACTGTTCTTGAATGCAAAGCAATATTTAGTAAATAACCCAATAAGTTGCTTATGATTTGATTTGTTAGGCTTTAAGATAAATTGTGTCCAAAATAATAATACAATTTTTTAATAAAATTGCATTCGTTTGCATGTAAATGGGTCGTGATTTCTAGGTTAGTGCCTCTCTTAAAATACAAACCTTTTTCTCCAACAGCTCTTTCTATGTTTTGTTTTTTCTTCATTCATACAATCGATTCAAGTTTAGGCATCACTTTTTACAATATGTTCAGGTCATTGCACTTAATACTCAAATATATCTGAAAATTGCAAAACTGGATTTGATGAGAAATTGTTGGATCAATCAATCAATTCAATTGATTTAATAAAATTAGGTCATTAAGTAAATCTAATAAAATTCACGTCAAATTAATGTATTTTAACTTCTAATCTATTCATAAGAACCAATAGTTTTTTGAGCTATAAATTGTATTTCGGTTGAAGTCGTTTTTTAGCAACCCTTTTAGCATTTTTTACTTTACGAATGAAGCAAAAATAGTTTTTGTTGAATAATTGTTTAGTTTTTTAGAAGAAAAAATTTAATAACATGAGAATTTTATTTTAATCTTTAAATCAGCGCTTTTTAGTTCAAGGTTTTAAGTTATTTCTATACAATCATTCAGTAATTTTAACTTTAAACTTATTGTTGTGCTGCGTAGTACAGGGTTTCGGTTTTGCGCTTCCAGTTAAGCAATTATTTTTGTTTGAGGTCATGAAAAGTCAGTCCTAATAAAAGGAAGACTCGTAAAGTCCAATTAGTATCAGTAATTTGAACATTATTTCCACATATGAGAGAAAAACTAACAACTTTTTGTTCGGCACATCTGTGTTTCTGTGTATAACACATTCGCTCACTTCGTATTTTATGACTTAAAGTGACACAACTTGACATATCTATACAAGTATAACATGCATATCAGGAATTGTCATGTTTAAAAGCACTAAGAGTTTAGTGCAGTTTTTGCTCGTTAGCGATGCAATAACTCTATATGTTGTTTATGCTCTTACCTTTTGCCAAAGCATTCCTTATTACCAGTCAAAAGCGTGTCCATCCCTTGAGAAATGTATATACAATGTTTGCATACTATTGAAACATTTTGCGAATAAAAGAGGAAGAAGTAAAAAATCAATTTAACGCTATTCGATATGTAGAAGTTGAGTACAGTTGAATGCAAGTAAATTTAGTATTTTGAATAAATTCAAGATTGAAAAGTTGTATACTTCAGCATTGCTCGAGCTCTTCAGTGCGGAACTTTTTGAATAAAAATCGTGTAAGTTTAAGTTTATTGCTTAAAAATGCAGCAAAATTTCATCCGATGATAGTTTGATGTTTCAGATTCTTTCAATTGAGAGTAATTTTAAAACTGATTTTGAGAATAAGAATTTCTGCATAAATTTTGGTTATGCTTTTGGTTGAAACTCATGTAACAAAATTAAAATCTAAACTTAGAAACGATATTCTACCAGTTAATATCGAAATTTCATTATATAAGTGAACCGTAATTTTACTCAAACTTTGTGTTTCAATAGTTTTAAGATTCGCTAATATTTTATTTCAAAGATGTAATTTGGAGAATAATTTTAAATCCATAATAATATAGTAATGAAAGTCTTATAATAATACTTACAAACACTTTAATCAAAAGCAAACTCTAAAATTCCTTGAGTTTTTCATTCATGTTTTTAAAAAATTATTTCTTTTTTCGTTTAGATTTTATAAAAAGCAAAAAACAAAAGTAATGGGAGAAGACAGAGAATTTAATTGCATCAAAATAGTCGTTGTCGGAGATGTTCGTTCTGGAAAGACGTCTCTCATTCATCGATTTATTAATGACAAATTTCCAGAGGTATGTTATCATGTTATTTGCTTTATCTCAATATATTTCAAAAGCAATCAAATGAATTTTGTTTAATACAGATATTAATAACGCAAGTGCTTCAAAAGTTATCTTAACTGTCAGTTATTTTGAATTTTCGAGCCTAAGTTTTGTCTCTAAATAAGCTATTTTTTTAAAACATCGCGTTTTCAAATGATGAGACGATTAATTGCAGACTAAAAGTTAGATTCGAATAAGTCGATCGATAAGTATATAATATAAATCAATGTCTGAATAAGTCAAGTGAAATAATTATAGGTTTAGCTCAATTAGTCTACAATTTTAAAAGTTATATCAGTTTAGGTTGAGTTGAGATCTTTTCTGTTCAAAATCTGTTCAAAATAACTTAAGTTTTTCCTCTTCTATTTGTGGTTAATTTCAATTTTGTTTAGACATAATATAAAGTATTTATTCGCTAAAAATACTATTTTAGACATTATATTTGTTCATATAGTATAAGCAGAGTATAAACATTTGAAATTTTTCTTATTTTTGTTAAAATCAGACTAATCTGCATTTTTTGAATAGTGCTTTTATAACTTAAATGAAATCTTTTTTCATATAATCGAAATTTTCAGAATTTTAATGCTATGTTTGCTTCAAATTTTCTTATAATCTTTTGTGAGTTTTACTTACGATTCATTGGATATCTTGAATGCAAACATAATTTCAAATGATGATTAAAGTTGTATAACAAATATATAAATATTTTTTTGTTTTTAATTGAGCAAATTTTTTAGGGCCCCAAAAAATTTTTAGATTTTTCTTTCAAAAATATTTAAGTTTATTTCTTAGCAGAAAGGAATTACAACTCTTTGATTGCATTATAACTCCATTATCTAATTGACTTATTTTGTGTCAGCAATTGTTCAATTGATTGTTTTAAAAAACCTCTTCTGCTTGTGATGTAATCGGAAAACAAATTTTAATATTTTCGCAGATTTATACCCCAACCGGTTTTGAAAAATATACAGTTGGTTTTGAAGTAGGCGGATATCATTTCAGCTCAACCATATGGGACACTTCGGGTAAATAGCCGAAAACTTTATTTCTCATATACCACTTAATAACAGCTCACATCATATCGAACTAGAACTCTATTTTTTAAACATGTCATCAGCGCTTCTAATATAATATTATTTTTTGAAAAACTGAGCTTTTTCTGTGATTACAGTCTTTTATTCATTGATAGTATAAATAGAAAAAATAATTCCAGATATTAATAATATGTCACAGAGAATAAATGGCCAGACATTGATTAGTAATTTCTATCATTTCAATCGTCGAGTTTGTATACTGTATCTAAAAAATAACGAGTTTGAGGAATGTCGCGAAAAAGGCGATCGACCGTAAAATATTAATGAAAAATGTTGGCAGAGCTTTAGATTGTCACATAAAATAATATATTTCAGTGGTGGAGAAAACTCTTGTCAATACAGACTAATGTAATGCCAGTTTCTCTCTTACAAAAGTAGATCTTCTAACTTATAGCTTAAGGATTTAGTAAAAATATTTTATCACAAACTTTTATTAACTTGTAAGTCAGTATCTGTACATATTATGCAATTTTAAGGGAAATATGTAATACATTATAGAAAACTATGTTCAATATTACATGTTCTTCAATACAATCGATTAGAGATCAATAAAAAAAGTTTATTTAATAGTTGAGTAACTTCTTGAGTTACAGAGGATGTTCACTAGTGTTTATATTTTGCTCCACTTTATAATGTTAAAAGTATAGGCTTTAATTTGATACTAATTTCATTTATATGCGTTCATTATTTGTTGAGTTATAAGGATTCAAATTTGTCATATAGAATAGCGAACACCCTCTTTATATAGATAATTATTAAACATCTTTTATTCTTAAATAAGAAGTTTTGAGCCTAATCTGCATTTATATTAATTTAAATTAAGTAATTTATTTTATCAAAACTTATATTAAACATTTAAACATTTTCTTAGTGTATGATTAATAACTCAGACAGAAAAGTCTATTAACTTTATTATTAAAACAAAAAACAGAGAGAAAGAGGAAACAAAATACTCTGAAATAGATGAGTGCGCAAAAAACATGAAATTGAAATAATATATCTTCATTTTTTAGGCGCTTTACCTTATGATACAGTTCGGCCATTAGCATATCAAGACGCCGATGTTTTTCTTATTTGTTTCCATTTGGGAGATTGGAATTCATTACAAAACGTTCTCAATAAGGTATGTAAAGAAAGTGAGGTTTTTATGAAACCTTTGAAATATACACTTAAACAGATCTACTTATTAATAATTAGTAACACATAAGTAAAAAAGTTTCTTAATGTGTGCAAAGAGTGTTAATTATTTGTGTTTTTTTGCAATATATTATAATTAGTGGTATCCAGAAGTACATCAACATTCATCATCATCAGTACCTGTAATACTATGCGGCTGTCAAAGTGACCAACGGTTTGCTGAAATTCCCGCAATGTATTCATTATCAACTGATACAAAAAGAAGGCCAGTCTTCTCAGAAGAGGTAAAAACGAATAGTTTTATAAAATCGATATGAGATATAAAGTTTTAGTGATTCACTTATTTAGGCGCTGGCTATCTCTCGCCAAATTGGAGCCATTACTTATGTGGAAACCTCTTCATTCTTCAATAACAGAACAGCTCAAGAAGCTTTCGAAGTGTCCGCATTGGCGGCTAAGGGAAAGTTGAATAATAATAGCAAACTCAAGACATCGTCGTCGTCCACAACACTCACAAGGCATAAGTCGCTGTTTAAGTTACGGAAATGCAAGAGTAAAGGAGATTTCAAAAGTGAAACGAAAAAATGTTCAATTATGTAAAATAGTTATAATCGGTTTTAATTATATTATAATTGTATTAAATAAGTAAATATTAAAAAAGATTCATTTAATAAAATACAGTTTTCATTCATTTGATTTACGATCAGATAATAATTACAACTTCCTCTTCTATTTCGTTAATTAGATTGAATCGATTACTTCTCCTAATATTTGACTTCTCTCTCAGATTTGAATCATAGATGAAAGCCTTAATTATTTATGGATTCAAATAATTCAAGTTAGAAACGCATTATATGTCCTGCAATTACTGCTTTAATTTTGTTTATTCTATCAATACATTACATATTATGCAGACGTTTCCAATTAAGAGTTTTATAACTGAACTCGTAAAACAGTTTCTTCTATATCTCATGAACATTTAGCTCATAAACAAGCATTTGATTAGTTTTTAAGGCGGTTTCATATAATCAGGCATTCATTATGAAGCTCTGAAATTACTCTCATTTAATATCGCATGTATACGTATAATCAAACTTATTAAATAACATTAATAAATAAGTTCAATAAAACGAACAAATTTAACAGTGACTTCAGTTAGTTCTCCAACTCGTGTATCACGAATTTTTGTGATATAAATATTCGTATGGGAGGGAAAGAAATCAATTTTTTCAATTTGAACATTAGCTTATCTCATGACAGAGTAAAAACTTCAATAAAAACTAAAATGAATTTAAGTTATAAAAAAATGTTTCGTGATTTTAAATTAAAATAAATTGAATGCAATTATTTTATGATTTTGATATAAAATGAGTTTTCGTTGATGATAGAAAAGGCTGTTTCATATCACATACTTAAATAACTTTATCCGTAAATAGTAGGGCATGTTTTGGTTATAATTCTAGAGGCAACAAAGCCCAAGGCTTTCATGCCTTTATTAATAAAATATATTTCAATTAGAAAAACATGAGCTTAATTACAAGAGAAAAAATGGTTATATCTTTTCACTTAATATATTTTAAACTGAAGATTGCTTCAAATGTTTATTCAAATGAATTTTATTTAGACAAACATTTGATTATTAATAGATTTGCTATAGACTAAGAAATTGATAGCATATTCGGCTTTCAATTAATGAGAGGCATGACCTTAACTAGCGGTGGGCAAAGGGGTGGCAAATACATGCCCTACCACAGAATTTTTCAAAAATTAAGTATAGAATAACGAATTTATAAAATAAGTCAGAGAGTGTTTAATAACAGGCAATTAAACGATGCAAAAAAGAACACCAACTCATTTTGGGCTTTTCTGTCAAATGCTGTGTCTCGCGCTCACTTTCTTCGTGTACTAATGGCGGCACATCTTTTGTCATAATTTCAAAAGACAACTTCAAAAGGTATAACTTCATAAGGAATAATTTGAATGTCATAATCCTTGTTTTATTACTTTGATATGAAAAAAATTATCCCATTTTTAAGTTAAGAAATGCCTAATATAAAGTACAGATTGTGCTTATTTAAAATCTTTTAAAAGTGTAGTTCTTTGATTCTATATTAGTTTTGATTTATACATTTTCAAAATAGATTAGTGTACTCGGTGATTGTGTACGATGTGTTTTCCTCTGTGTGGGTAATTGTGCATTGTGTTTCGATGGAGTAAAGTTTGCTTTCCTGTAAAGCAGATATGTATTGCACTAATACCTAACCCTTTATAGAGTTAAGTTTAGGTTAGGTTTTAGTGCAATACATATTTGCTATACAGGAAAGCAAACTTTACTCCAGCGAAACACAATACAAAATTATACACAAAGAGGAAAACACATCGTACATAATTACCAGTGTACTCTTCTTAGGTTACAATGGATATAAGCTCGGCCTTTAGGGCCTCGCAGCTATGCATAGTCCTACAATCCGTCACAAGTAGGTTACGTACGACGGGCTCGCTTCGCGTCTAGTTTCGATGTATAACAACCCTTTAAATTGGAAACATTGATATGCAAAAGCTTTATGCTATACAAATATAATTGGGTTCTGAAAATTGAGACTATTTTTCTGTGATCTGAAAAGGGACAATCAAACAGGGATTATTACTTATGAAGTTTTTGCCTTTTAAAATTATGCCTTTGAAGTTATGCATTTTGAAATTATGACAAACGAAGTACTCCCATCCTAATATATTTATTATGTACAGTAGAGTAAAGCATACTTATAATAAAAATTAAATATCATTATGCTTAACACTAGGAAATATTATTCGTATTGTTATTTTTTAAAAATAAATTTTAAGTAAGGGTTAGGTAATGATAAATTAAATTAAGGATCATTATAATTGTGTTGTAATTTGTTTATACATAATACAAATATTAGAACACATAAAAAGTGAGCGCGGGATGCTATACAACAACAATGCCCTACAATCTATAGAAAAGCCTCTTTTGGTTTCTATAAAACACAAACTCTCTGTCTATCTCTTTTCCGCACTCTCAACAATTCACCCTTTGGGTGAAAATACAGAAGAAAAAGAATAAATGAGTATTATTTATAAATATTTCAAATTTTGTATAATGCTATTTATTTTGGCTTTTTTCATACAACATAATGTAAAAGCATTTTTTAACAGAGGTTTGATTTATTTTGAAAAATATGATTATATTTTTACATTCGGGCAAACATTGAGTTATGTTTTTAAACTAAGTTTATTTTTATGTCTGACTGAATTTCTTTAAAGAAATTTCAATTCTAGTGAAAGTCAATCTTTGTTTGAAATATTGTGTAAATCCAGTGCATTATTAATCAAATGCAGCTTTAATTGACATTTTGATTATACATTATTTCATTATATATAACGTATATAACAAATTATAAAAACAAATTGTTTAAAACCTTAAGAGTTTATTGTAAGTTATGTCAAATTCAATATTAAATTCAATATTAAATGTTTTGACATTTAATAATACTTTTATCCTTTATTTCTTACAATAATAAACGTTGAATATTATACAGTATATGTTTAAATCTTATATAGTTGTGCCGCACTCTAATCTATGTTTTAAACAGATCTTCAAATTATAATCACGATTTTTATTGTTGTCATGCTACTCTTTGTATACTACAATGTATGCAATCTATGTTAGAGAAGTATCTTCCGAATGCTTAGTTTTACATTATTGGAAGAAATGCTTCCTATATATTGATTTAAAAATAGAATTAAGACTACAAACTTGAAAATTTATTTTTTTGTTACTATTTATTGATATAACTTTATAATTGAGGGTCTATACGAGAATAAATCTACTGAAAATAAGTTATAGGAATAAATAAAAATGACTGATTTGAGTCAATTTACTATCTAAGACAGATTGATTTCAAGTGTTTGGGAAATGAAGACACTTAAATTGCATATTCATCATAAATATTTCCTAATTTATATTATTTCTTTTAAAATCGAGAATTTGTAAATATTATGTCAAATAACAATTACAACAAATAATACGAAATTATAAGCAATTGAAGGGAATACTACTCTGCATATTTATATAATATATTTTAATATTTTAATATAATTAATATTTTGGAAATCAACTTCTATTTCGATTAATGTTGGAAAATAAATTTTTTTGAAAAGCTTTCTCTTTTATGGGAAGTTCATATTACAGGTATGTAAAACTTTATAGAGAAGTTTTCTATAAAAACTTCACAGAAAGCTTCTCATGAAAACATAATTTCTAAAAATTTCCTGTCACTAATTGCGTCTCTGAAACAACATTGCTATTCAGGTATTTGCTGTACAATAGCTGCAAATAAAAAATAAAAAGGGTTAAAATGCCTGCTTTTCTGAGACATTATAGAAAAGTAAAACAGTTGAAAAGCATAAGAAGAGCAGTCATTTAGTTCTAAACTTTATTTAAGAGGAATTAAACTTCTTCACTAAAGTCTGACTTTAAACTGTTTATTAAAGTATTTTCACTAAAATTTCTATAACCAATCTTATAAAGTAGAAATAGGTTTTTTAGCTAATAGTTAGTGAAATTATTTTTTATTTGAAGGTATTTGTACCAGTAAGTACAGTATAAAATAATTTTTTATGTTACATATATATTATAATTACACATGTTTATACAGTAATAACATACTGTATATTATTATTATATTTTCTTTGATATAATCTATAAATACTATGTATATTAAGGTTAAATCGAAAACGTTTTTATTTATTAAAAAAGACTTAACTAAGTCATTACAATAAACCTGAAGATAATAGCTTACAACTTAAGTTTTTGTAAGAATATCATAAACTATATGTATTATGCACTACTTCTTTAAGTCTTCATAATTGTCATAAATTTGACATAAAAAGTAAATGACTTTAACAATTCTGGACAATTATTTTGGTTGTGAAGCCTCTGTCAAAGCTATAGGAAAAGTGATATGCTTTTACTAATGGTTTTCGCTTGAGATAATTTGGGCTAAAAGATAATTCTATACCAATAATAGCTGCAACTCTTTTATTACATCTCCACATATAATGATAACAAGTGTAACTCAAAGCCAAGAATTCAGTCCACGCTTTTTATTCTCCAAAAGTTACGCTGCAATAAACATAAGAAATCGTCGTCTTTTCTAAAATCACTTCGGCATTAAAAAAAGATTGAATTTTTTCATATTTATTAAAAATTCTTGAGTGGGACTTCTTTAGCATTAAGACAGGAGAATGAAAAGCTTGAATAGTAAATAACAGTCAATCATTTGCAGTCATATCAATGCTAAAAAAAGTTTAGAGAAAAAAATTCTCTTATCCTCGAATTCTTTTAAGCTGAGGCGTTAGTGCTCTGGCCGGGAGGCAAACTGTAGTGTTCATCGCTTATAACTTATAGAGAGGAATGTCAGCTCAAAGACAGTCGATGAAAAAGTGTTCAATAATCAACTTAATGGGAAATTCATCTAATGATAAGCCATCTTTTCTCACGATAAAAGTCTCTCAACTGGCTATAAGTGACACTTCTTTTATAGTATCTTAAGTCTTAAGATATTGCCTCTCCTTCGATGCTTTCAATTCTTGTTCCTATAATCTTATTTCACTTTTCTTGCTCTACTTATATCATGAATTCAGGATAATTAACTCAATGATCATTGACTGAGCAAAACTGTCGCTAACTCACTATCATTGCTATCATCAACT
>JAQGCH010001549.1:0-15273 GCA_034699485.1 Nanhermannia elegantula | reverse complement strand
AAAGCAGTCCTTATCTTATAATCTAAATTATTATTGGAATAATTTTTTCAACAGTTTGTTTTCCAAACGTAATACTTAATTGGCTTAAAATATTACAAATAATAGCTGCATAAAAAGTGTGTCTAACCTTAGGGGTTAACTTTTCGCTAATAATATCTAAATATTCTTATTGTTGTTCTCAAAACTTTTTTAATCTCTAGATAATTAAGTTTAAGATTAACAAAAAAGTAAATTTTATTGTATTTTGAATGACTAATATTTCTATTTAAATAAAGATGAGTTGAGCTTGTATTGCCTTTTGCACTTACATGAAATAAATTCAAAACAAATATAATAAAACTTTCAGTATTAGTATAAGTGCTGACTACGGTAGACTATACAAGTTTGAACAAAGTTGAAGAGCAACATATTTGTTTCGAATTTTTGTGTTTGTTTTATTGCAATTTGTTGTGCAATTTATTTGTCTGTCTCCATAGTTAATGATTTTTGAGATCATTTTTAAAATGATTATTTTTGATAAAAAGCATATAAAGCAATGAGCAATAAAACAGGCGGACACTATCATTAATATTTGGACTCAACAGGCATTTATTTGAATCAAAGCAAATGACTTGTTTTCAAGATTGGCACTCATTTAAAATGAGGATTACTTATGATGAAAATAAAAAAAGGTCAAAGCCTAAAGGTAGACACTCTAATAAGACATTAGGTATTTGCACTGATTGCTAACTTATCAGTTTATGTGATTTGCATATTATAACACTTTATTCTTCTGATTCGAGATTGAAAATAAAGTTTTTTGTTGAATAAATTAATCATTTCTGACACTCAGAGTAAATGAGCTGCACTTGACTCCACTCAATTAGATATATTCAAATTGATTCAGATATATTTTTAAAGTTTTAATTCATTTGCTCTATTTTAAAGTTAAATCAAATTTAATTTTATTTAAAAACAAATAGGCAGAAGGAGAAGTGGCTGCTCTACAGAGAAGGATTCTAATTTTGGAAAAAGATTTAGAGAAATCTGAGAAGAGCTTAAGGATTGCAACTGAAGAACTAGATATTGTATCACAAGAGTTAGATAAAGACTCCAGGTTTGTATCACTTGTATAACTGTTTAAATCAGTACTATAGTAGAGTTATGTAACAGAAGGACAACAATGGTTATACAGCAAGAGGTTATTGATAAATATTTGTCTCTTATTCCTGAAGTGCAACTCAATATGACTGATAATAGCATAAAAACAGCTTAATCTTAATATATTTTTGTAATATTTGAAATAAGAATATTTTATATGAAAAAATTGTTTTTTAAAAATAATTTTATGATAGTTGTTACTGTCATCGTAACTCATTTTTGTTGACTTATAAACTTATAAATATATGACTATGTATTGTATATGAGTAAAAATTTTTGTAAATTCCTCAATGATTTCATAATAAAATGATTTAATGACCGAAATTAAATTATTTATAAAAGAAGCCAAACTTGTAATCAATTACTTGAAGTAAGCAATGCATAAACAAGAAATATTCAGTCATGCATAAAACAAATAGTCTTCGAATATTTATTTGGTGTTTACAATTTGTTTCTACTGACATGTGGAGGATGGATACACTCTCTTTAAACACTATAAGAACTGGTAAATAAACTATTTTCAAATGCGCGTAAATTATAAGCGTTGTGGATAGTGTTTACAATTTTTTAAAAATTGCAAAAAATATTGACTCTAATGGTTGATAAACTAAAATCTTTGATAAAACTGAAAATTATATAATTATTTTGAAAAATTTGAGCTGTTTAAATGATTCTGATTAATGTTTTTATTGGTTTATATCTGTATTTGCCGAGCTTCAAGTCAGCAAAAGAAATATTTGTGATGATACCTTTTTTTTAACAAAATTAGTTTATTTTAATCAAATATGCAATATTGTGTGCAATTCTAAGTCTAAATTCTACAAAATTAAATAAATAATTAATTTTTGTGTAAAAGATACTTTATAAAAAATATAAATTCAAATCAAAAATATGTATTACAATCAGGGTTCGCCAGAGGGGGTGCTGGAGGTGTACACCCACTTGGAAAGTTGAAGAACTGGATCCCCCCTAAATTTTTCCTAAATTTTAAAAAACTGTCTATCAAATCAGATGAGTTAATCCCCTTCTGAATTCGAAATTTTTCAGACTTACTGACTCGACTCGACTCTGACTCGAAGGGGTCTGGCGAACCTTGGTTACAATTAACTCTCACTTGAGCGTTGAGCTTCACTGTTTATTGATATACTGGTATCGAATACTCCAATACTTTTGAAGGTTTTGAATTTCTTCAATGAATTTATCAGCAGATATCATATCATATGTTTGGCTAAGAATTAAATCCCCTGTATTTGAATATTTGAGTCATGTAACTTAATTCAGATAATGTTGAAAATAATTAGATGTATGCGCGCAATACTTCTAAAATATATCTCTCAGATAGTCTTCAGAAGCAAAGATTTACATAAGTTTTAATTAAAATCTATGAAAGCCTAAAATTTTTGAATTTTTAAAAGTTTTTGATTAAAGTATTGATATATTCCTTTACTTTGAGAAAATATAAGATGTGTTTTAAGATATGATTTAATATCAAACGCTAAGCAGATAAGTTGGTTTTCGCAATTTATGATAAACGAACTTTGTATTAAAATTTGAAAAATAAATTAAAAAAAAGATCAAAAATAATTTATATCCCTTTAAAGGGGAACCTGTGTGGCAAAACGTAATAAATATAACCAAATATAACAGTCGTTTGTTATAAATATTCTCATTAAAAAATATTAACAATAAATTTATAATTTGTGAGCATAATGTTCAACATTGAACATCTGCTGCTCAAAGAAAATATATATTTAATAAATTTCAATAATTAGATAGTAAATGCTTTTATATATATAATGACGCAAATCTTTATTTTAGTTTACTTTAAATATTCTGTAACCTGCAGTCATTTTGGTCTATTGTACAGCTTAAGAAATCTATGATAATCTGATGGGAATGAGAATGACAAATGAATTATAAGCGACCCGATAAAAGTTGAAAACCTCTGCTATACTATACATGCTGTACTGTACTGAATATTATACTAATTATTTCAAATTATACCATTACTTTGTTTGTGGGAAATCAACCAAATTTTGTTTTCCAGTTATAGTTACGACTTAGTGATTGATTTATCTATTGATATGCAGATAATTAATTACTTTGTATTGTATATGAATAAATAGTTTGATTCAATAGTACTTTATTATATGCTATGAGAACCAAAAGTTCCATTTATTCTTAATTGCAAGTTAAGAATGTTTTCCATCAAGTTTTTAGTTTTATACACACTTTTAGCTAATAATGATCTCATTAGTTGTTTATTAACTGGAAAATATGATCGATTGAATTGTTCACTTAATGGTAAGTTATATAAAGCTGGATGAATAATTAGATTAAAGGATTACTTTTTTGGTTATCTAATACTAGATTTATAGTTTTATTAAGTGGCATAGAGGTTAACTACATTACAGTCATCATACAAAAGCACTAATTTAATAAAAATAAAACTTTTTCAAACTTCTATCACATATTAGAATCAGTTCTCTTTTATGATCACAAATATAATTAGGATTTAATTTAAGCGATTTTAAGATTGATGTCTTTCATTCTATCTCTGCTTAATCGATCTGCAAAGCAGTTGAATTATGCAAATTTTGTTTAACTTCTTTAGTCACTAGTTTACTACTTGTTCATCGATTTAAATTTCGTTTTTTGTTTTTATTTATTTTTTAGTTTTGTTTATAAAGAAATAAAATGTTCAAAAGTCAGGCAAAAGCCCGATTCAAACTTAATTTTAAGTTTCTTTCAAACGCTATAAATCCTTCTGTGAGTACTATTATTAGTCAGTTTAAGTTATTGGGGCGGTTAGTGCTTAACAAATGCCAATTCACTTAATTTATTCTTCCATTCAACTCAAACATTTAAATATTTTTAGAGCCTTTACTATAAATGTGTAAAAATTAGACGTTTTTAAATAAAACATTGTAATAGAAAAACTGTCAGAAACCAAATGTCACGAGAGGTCTTGTATATGGGATTCAATCGGTGATGAAGCACCCGATTGCTACTTCGATATCAACAAAATTGGATATAATATCAACGAAAGCCAACTATTAAAGTCAGGAATTAAAGTACATATTGAAGCAAAACCTGATATAAATGACTCACTGCCTCCGAATATAATTGCTTTTAAAGATCTACTTTTTGAAGTCTTTTATTTAACTGATAGAATAGTTCGCTTTAAAATTATTGACCCAAAACACAACAGATATGAAGTTCCCGTTCAGAATAGTTTTCCTCTTCTCAAAAATGATCCAAAAGAAGAAAATGATGCGAACAGAGAATATGAAGTGATTATATCAGAAGTCAAAGGCGATAACTTTGCTTTTTCAATAAAAAGAAGAAATACTGGCACTTCATTGTAAGACATTTGTCTCATTAATTTTCTCTTTAATCTTCTTTATATTTATTTAAAGGTTATAAATAATATATTTAACCTACATATACAACAGATGAGTCTATATAAAAAAATGAATAACTCACTCGAAGGAGGTCTAGAACTTGTAATTTTTATTATGACCCTATTATTGCTTATTAAAATGTTTTTTCTGATAAAAAGTAAATTATATTCTCTCTTATTATGAATCGTTTTTTCCACAAATTAATTTGCTATAAATTTTTTGTTCCTCTAATAAATTATGAACTACTTATGCATTTATTTCTTGATTCTCCTTTAAAAATATTTCTGCTCATTATGTTATATGAGTTGGTATTCATTGAATGCTTTTGTAATTATATAATAATAGATCACTTTATGTCACAATAACAATATATTATAATACCAGTACAGGTACACTACATTATGTGCTCAATAAATTTTCTGGTGCTGTCTGATTTAAATGGAATATTTGCTTAACAAGAAATAAGGCTTAATAATAAAACTTGAACATGAATTGAACTGACTATTGTCAATAAAATTAATGAACAAATTCTACAGTAAATTCATTCTTTAGAAATCAAATCATTTCGTAAAACATGACTAAAATTAGAATCTTTAAATGGAAATCATACGTGATATTAACGATAAAAATGAATGATTAATAATTTTTTGATGTCAATATTAAATTAAAGCAACATTTGCTTATCATATGAGATGAAAAAATGCTATTTTTATTTAGCTAATGATTAAGAAAATTAGTATAAAATCATAACTAATGTGTTTTCAGTAAAGCAATTACTATGCATTGGTATTGAATATAAGTTAAGATTAAAGCAGAAAATCTTGATTAACTCAACAAAACTTGATTTATAGCTTACGTTTATTTTTTGATAAAAAATTACATTTAAGCTCAATTATTTCAAATTATTAATGATTTATAGATGGGATACATCTATTGGTGGCCTTATATTTTCCGACCAATTAATTCAAATCGCAACGTATTTGCCATCAAAGAACGTGTACGGATTCGGTGAAAATCCTCATTCATCATTCAGGCACGATTTGAGTTACAAAACATGGCCTCTATTTGCAAGGGACCAAATGCCTACCGATGTAGGAATCTTTTTAATTTTATGACTTTATGTTTTAATTATTAAAACAGAATCTCAATTGTGTTTTTTCTTGTTAGGGTCCTAGAAATGCATATAGTGTTCACCCTTTCTATACTTGCTTAGAAAATGATGGAAAATCTCACGGAGTATTACTGCTCAATAGTAATCCGATGGGTATGTATACAGTACTTCACAGTACTGTACCTTACCGTACATGTGTTGTATATCAAAAGGCTATTTAAGAAATACATTTTTTAGAATATAAGACACATTAACCACACGCTGTTATTTCTAAAAATTGAAAGAGAGCTCCAGGCAAACATATGAATTGAGTTTAGTTGAAAAAATAAGCCGTCACTCATATGTGTTCACTCAAGTTTCTTACAAATTATCACAGGTTCCAACTGTTTGACTTGAAAGCTGCAAATTTAATACAATTTATTTGCATAAAACTAATTTGCAATAACTTATTAATAATGCTATATTTTATTCTCTTTCATAGTGTGAGTCCAACAACTGTTGTTTAGTTTTCTTAAGTTTTCAACAGAAAAGCTCATTGTTTTGAAATATTTACTGAATTATTAAATGCTTTGTTTAACACTATTTATAGCTTTCGTTTTATTTACTATTCATTGATTAATAAAATTATTTTTTAAATTTCAAAAAAGAAATAACTTATTTAATAAAGATTTTAAATGTAAACATTTTAAACTTAAGTACCTAATTGTTTCAGAATACACATTAATGCCTTACCCGGCACTAAATTATCGAACAACTGGCGGTGTATTGGATTTTTTTATTTTTGTTGGCGAAGATCCGGAGCACGTAATACAACTTTACACAGATTTAATTGGCAGGACTTATATGCCACCCAAATGGGGTCTGGGATATCAAATAGCAAGATATGGATTCACAAATTTGACATACGTTCAGAGTGTTGTCGATCGAAACATCAACGCAAAAATCCCATTAGTATTCATTTTGATCATTTACAAGCTAACTCATTTCTGTTCAGATTATTCAATATAAAATATTAAATTCATTAAAAATCATGAGTATTTGTTATAAAAATAAAATCGTGTTTTAAGTTATAATACGATTGTGTTCATACACATACAATATAATAAATTATTCTTAGAATAATCATTGATATGTACATGAATAATAATTTATTATATCAGTAAGACTTCAATCTTTTTTATTAAACAAAAAGAACAGAAAACTCACTTAAATGTTAATAATTTTTATTTAAATTTAATTTGTTTTTTAAATTATAGGATATGATGGGCTTAGATATTGATTATATGGACAAATACTATGATTTTAGTTATGATCATAAAAATTTTAAAGGATTGCCTGATTATTTGCATGAAACTCAGCATAAGTTAGACCTGCATTGGGAACTCATTTGGAATCCGGAAATACTTGCAAATGATTCACATTATGATGCTTTTAAAGACGGCTATAATAATGATATTTTTATGAAATGGCCAAAAGAAATTCCAATGAGTGAACGACACAACCCTCCAGATGTCCCAACAGATACAGATATAATTTATGGCAGAATGTGGCCAAACGGACCGTCCGCTTATCCAGATTTTTTCAGGACCTCAGCTCATAAATGGTGGACCAAATGGCTTAACTATACGAACACAGTGTTAGGATTACCACTTGAAGGCATGTGGATGGTAAGCATCATTTGTTATATAGGGTGTGCCTAAACATACAAAACTCTTTTATATGATTATTACAGCGCGTGCTTTGCTTATTAAATATTTTTAATATAGTATTAATAAGCAATTCACGCGCTGTAATCATTTGAAACAGTTTTGTATATTTAGAATTTAAGGGACACCCTATAGTTTTGTTTTAATTATCAATTTATTTTTTTGTTTACTATCACTCAGGACATAAACGAGCCGAGAAGTTTCGACAAAGACTCTTCATTTTGCAAAACTAAAAATTGTTATGCACTTCAGTGCCCTAATAATAAGTACGACAATCCTCCTTATAAAATAAGTAAGACTTAAATAAATATTAAACTTAAAATTATTATATGACGGAACAAAACAGACATTTATTGGCACTAAAACCTATTCATAATTATTAGCTTTACGAGAGTTTATTTAAAGCTTAAACTATTAAATAGAATAATGGCTAAAGTCTATCAATAGAAACGTTAGGAATGTTATCAGTAAATCATTATGATTGGGATATTAAATAGTTTTATTTTCTTTAAATAGTTGGCAATCCTGTCATATGGATCGACACTTTATGCTTAGCCTCAACACTAGGAGAGAATAACGAGTACCGTCATTATGACGTTCATTCGATATATGGATGGAGTCAAACACTTCCAACTCTTAGGTTTAAATAAATTTATGTTTTGGATTATCAAAAATGAAATCATTAATATTTTTGATAAATAGAGCGCTACAGGAAATAACAGGTAAAAGAAAATGGGTATTAGCGCGCTCTACATATCCATCAAGTGGTCAATACGCAGCTCATTGGTTGGGAGATAACAGAAGTATATTTCAAGACATGCACCGATCAATCATAGGCCTGCTTGAGTTCAATTTATTTGGCATTCCCTGGGTTTGTATGCGCTTATAGTAACACAAATCAAATATAACAACACTAAATTTGTACATTTGTTGTTGTTTAGGTCGGCGCTAATATTTGCGGACATTTCGGTGACACTACACCTGAACTCTGTATGCGTTGGCACCAATTGGGAGCTTTTTATCCATTTTCGCGAAATTATAACAGCTTTAAATCTATAGATCAGGATCCGGCGGTTTTTATTGATAGAGGACATCCAGAAGTGACTGATGATATTCGACGTGTACTCAACATTAGATACTCTTTATTGCCATATCTGTATACTCTTTTCTATATATCGCACACAAGAGGTAATACAGTGTTTCGGCCGTTATTTCATGAATTTCCGACCGATTCTAACACTTGGGGTATTGACACTCAATTTCTTTGGGGACCGGATATACTATTCTCTCCCTTCCTTTTTGAAAATCAAACAAAAGCTGAGATTTACATTCCTGATGATGTTTGGTATGATTATTATACATTCAAAAAACAAAAAACAGGATCAATTAACATAACGACTGCACCAGGAATTCATATGCGCGGCGGGTCTATAATTCCGTTTCAAAAACCGGGAAATAACACAAAAGATTCTGAAAAAATTTCAATAAATTTATATGTTTTTCCTAAAAATAATGAAGCGAGAGGTTTGAATTATTAAGTCTGTTATTTTATTGTCTTTTGTTAAAGTAATAATTTCATGTTCAGGTCAGCTATTCATTGATGACACCGATGTTATTGACACCATTGAAAAATTAGAATATACTTATGTCCAATTCGAGATGTTTAGAAACTGTACTTTACTCATAAAAAGACAAAAAAGTCATCCCAATCCCAATCGTAGTTTATATTTAGAAAAGATTTTTCTCGTGGATGCTGTTAATGAGACTTTAATTGTAAAAATTGATCGCAAACTGGATAAGAATATTACTACTGAAAGAAATAATGATGTGATTGAAGTTAATCTTGAGATTAATTTGGAAGAAAAATACTTTACTTCTGTTGTATTTGAAGCAGAAAACAATGATTATTGTAACGGAACTTTTAATCATTAATTAAAAATTTATTGATATATAATTGAATATAGCTTTTAAATGTTTGAAATGAAAATTTCTTTCGTGACTCTTATTAACTTTTAAATGCAAATAAAATTTTTAAAGCAAAACAATAGTACTAGTAATACGTGGCGTAGCCAAAAATTTTTACTTGGGTTGGAGGGGACTTCATATAGGAAAAGTCGAAGATTTGAGGCCTACGCCAGTGCCTTTATCAATATTTTTAATCTTTAAATAATTTCTTCAAAATTACTTCTTCAATAAAATAAGAATTAGGTAATTATTGCGATATTGTTCTATTTTATTAATCACGAAAATTAGATATTAATGATAAGCACACAAATTATAAAAAATGAGCTGATTTTGAAAATGAAATGAAACGAACTTCAACACAGTGTTCATTCAATCATATATCATACTGTACTAATAAATCTTAAGTTCTGATATATCAGTACTTTAGATATGGGCCTAAGGGTCAAGTATGCAATACCTAAATGGCTTATATTATAAATATTTTTTGTAACTTAAATTACTGTATCTTAAAAGCCAGTTAAAAGCTGTAAACTATTCCGAAGTGGACTGTAGTTCAGTGTCAGTCATGAATTAGTTATTATGTATCAATTGGAGTAAAGGCATGAATGAGTGTAAACTTGAGCTTAGTTCAATTTAAATAATATGTAAACAATGCTCTAATTAATTATTAGCTTTATCACGATTTTAATTAATGTTGAATGACATGTGAAGTTCATTATAATAATAAGTAATTATTGACTAATAACTAACTCTCCTAATAGTCCACAGGTTAATGCTGAATGAGAACCTAAAAGTGGCACTTTTAGGGCACAAACAGTCAAATCCAAAGTACATATCAGTTCAATTCCAAAAGTTTATTCATTTTTATCTTCTTGTTGTTGAGCTTAAACTAAATTTTAAAATAATATCTTTAAGCTTGAGGTTTAGCCAATTTAACGACCAAAATAAAAAGTGAAGCACACGCTACGATAATCTAGAGGTATATATAATTATAAGAAAATCTCATTCTTTTCTTGAATAAAATTATAAAATATTTTATAAATAATTACACTGAATAATCTTCTTGGAGTGACAACAAAAAGGTCTAAACATGATAATCCTAAAGGGTTATCCATATTTTCAAGACATGATTGTAACTATTAATATGAAAGTTAAAATAAATACTTTTTAGTTTAAATATAAACTTTTTTTGACAACTGGTAAAAAATGAATGTAAGTGTATTTTGTCGTAAATCACGTTTTTTATTGAATTGTGTTATTGAATATTCATTATGTTATTTTAAATAAGCTCAAGCTTCCAATTTATCAGTATGAGTGTTCCTAATGATCAAAGTATAAGGAAATTAATTTTATATTTTTGGCATAAATGCATGTTTTTGACGTAAACTAATTTGAGTCCATTTACAATAGAATAAAGACTTATTGATAATGTTTGGGCAACTTATAAAACCCCTTACTTATGAAAAATAAACATTGTATTAAATATGTTAAACAAAATTTCTTATCTTAGTAAAGAAACAATACTACGTATTTTCAAACATTTATGAAGATGTGTTTCATTTACAATTTTATTGAGAGAAAGCATACCTTTAATTGCGTTATTTTAGACATTGAATAGAATGAAATGGAGCAGAGCTTATTATAGCTGAGAGTAACTTCAGATGAAATTGATCCACCACAAAATGCAACCAAAATAAGAATAATAGATGTCTCACTTAAAAGTAATATCATTGCTATTAAGACAATGAAATCAAGTTTTTCATATATGAAATTATATAATAGGAAAGCATTAGTTGGAATATAAAGAATAAATATTAAAAATATATATTTAGACCAGAATTTATTGTAGTTATCAATTAAAGAACAAACTTTGTTGCGTTCGAACAAAACACTCATTAGTGCCAAATCAAAATCTGTAGGATTTTTGTTCAAAGTACTTATATATCTATTGATTTGATGCAATCGTAATTTTAAGTAATAGCTGACAATAAGATAAACACCGAATATGGATCCGCCGACACCTGAACAATAAAAAGCCCAAATACTATTAATTATAACCCATGGAATACCAAAAAGAATTAAATCTACTGTGTTGTAATACATGAAAGCCACAGAAGCGAATGTTAAAAATGCTGTTATAGTAGTTAATGCTGTCATATTAATCATCACAAAATAAAAACAGATAATACTTCTGTGGATTAAATTTTTAGCCAAATCCGGATAAAATATGCCAATCATTGTTGGAGATGTTCCGTACAGTCCTTTCAGAACAGTTAAAATTTGTAACCAATTTAATTCTTTTAATGGAAATTTGCTGATAAGTAAAGCCACAGATGTTGACAAAATTGAAAATGTGAGGAAAGGAATTAACATGAAATGCCGCTTTGATAAAAAGTATTGTGTCAAATCACCACAATATTTCAATATCATCTCGTTGTTTGGCAGAAATAGATATATTGCATATCGAAATACATTCATTATTTGAATAAAAATTGAAAACCAATGAGTTTTGGTTTGAGTGCGAAATTCTTCATTCAAAGTGAAATAATTTAATTCTTTACTAAAGAGTTGAACTTTACTTAAATAGAAATCAATAGGTACAGATTGAGTTTCAGGTATCGAATTGAAAGCACTTTGAATTTCAAATGAAAATAAAATATTTTTTAAATTTCTGAAATGTTTTTTAATCGAAAATTTCATGATTAAGTTTTAAAACTTTAAGATACACTTATGTCATAAATATCTCTTAGATTTGAACAAAACTGAGCCTAAAAAACTGAGACTAATAATAATATAAAACAATATTGAATAGGATCTAAATTGATGTTTCTTCTCGTATCCCTAATATTGATTTTTAGAAAAATGTTTAAATAAATTAAAACCTACAGTATTATAAATTATAAAAAAAATTATAGGAATAGTTTAAATGAGACTGAAACAGACTCTCATTCTTTGAAACATACGTAAACCTTGCATCTGAGGCTCAGATCATCTTTGCTAAAACAAGCCAAGCTAATAGAGCTTTCTAACTAAAGTGTGGACTGAAAGTCTATTCACATCAATACTAGCACTAAATTTTTATTTAATTCAAGTGTGACTGAGGTGTTGATGAATACTGCACTACTTTTAAATAAGTTTAGACATTGGCTCACATAAGTAAAACTTCTTTATCTGAACACTCCGTTAAAACACTTCCTTAAATATCACAGTAAATCATAATAATCGATTAAAAATAAGAATATCAATCATTTATTCGATTATCTACTATTAGTAAAAAACCATTTTTAGTTAAGAGTAAATTTCATTATTATTTTTAAAAATGATAAGTATAGTTTCTATCACAGCCGCAATCAGGGGTGGGCAGAGAGGGGCTATAGCCACCCCCCCCCCCCAAATAGATTTTTTGAACATTTAAGTGTAGGTCTGTAGCAGTTTTAAAAAATTGCTATATCGTAGATTTTTCATATGTCTAGCCCCCCCCAAAACTGAAAATCCTGGTTTCGGTACTGGTTTCTATATATAAGAATATAAATTATGTAAAGTCTTGTAGATGAGATTCAAATATTAAATTAAAATTAAACAAATTAAAAGAACTAATTTTCTGCCAATTGAAACTCTAAGAAATGATATATAATCGTAATCATAAGTTTAATTTATGAAACTTTAAAAATACGATTTCAAATAAAATGCACGCAATAATATAATTTCGGCGATCCATTTACAATATTATTTTATTATTTTCATTAAAAATATAAAGTAATCAATATTTAATGAATTTTTTAATTGTTAATTCATAGAAAATCTATTAATTGTCTGATAAATCCAATGAGTTTTTAATGACCCCAGTTTTCATTTTATCAGATTTATTATTTTTTCTGTCACAAAAATATCGATTAGTTTTTCAAATTTTTCACACATTTCAAATAAATAATGACTTATTGACTCTCTTTTTATTGACTTTATTGTTTAATAGTAGAATTTTTAAGAACTTTTATAAACCACATACGCTATAAAAGTGACATTTGTTTCAACTGATTTGGATGTCAAAGATATTAACCCTCTAAATGCAATTATTTGAGATAATTGTAATATACTATAGGTCAATTAAAATGATTGTTAGGAGTTTCGAAAATTGAAATTACTTATTTTAAGCGTTAAATTCAATAATGTTTCGTTTTATATGTTTTACTAGTAATTTGACAAACATTCATTTAAAAGTTGAACTTCAATTTTTATCCAAATATATAACTATCCTTTTATTATATATTTGGATAAAATTAGAATGCTACTTTTAAATTAATGTTTGTCAAATAACTAGTAAAACATATAAAACCAAATATTATTACAATTAAAGCTTAAAATAAGTAAAAAGTTTCAATTTTCAAAACACCTAACAATTATTTTAATCAATATATTAAAAAGTTTTTTAATTTGAAAACTTATTCATTGCTTTAATTCTGAAACAAAGTGCACAGTTTCAGAGATCAATTGTCCACTTCGTCATCAATATATTGTGAATTTTGTGTCGTTTTGTAATCAATGAATTCGATTATTCGACAATTGTCGGCACGAAAAAGAAAATTATTTAATACTAAAATCCAAGAAACTGAAGAACAAAATAAAATAATTGGTGGCATAGGAACCATAGAGGGACGCATTTGGATCGCATATCGAAGTAAACGTGTGTTCAGCAAAGCCATCATTAATAGAGATGAGGACATAGTTGTCTTTAATCCAATAGATTCTCTCAGAAATCTAGATAAAGGGCCGACTGGTAATCATGATATTTTCATTAGCAATACCGGTGTTGTGGAACTGCTATATTGTCATCAATTAATTTCTAAAATAAGTAATGGCGGAAATGTAACTCTTTGTGGAAGAACTTTCATAATTCATGGAGATATAGAACAAGATGACGAAGACATAGAAGAGCATGAATTGGAAAGCAATGAACATTTAAAATTGAGAGCTGGAACTATTAAAGTTAGGGTCAGTGCAGGTGGACATAGGATTTATATTAATAAAGATGACCCGACAGTAACCTGCTATCAATTTATTCAAACTTAAGCTTTAACTCAGACAAATAAAAATTGAATCATTTTTTAAATAATAAGTTTATTTCACTTCTGATATCTATTCAAACAACTTTATAAAAGTAAATCACTTTTGAACAAAACATCCAAAAATATATCATTAATTCATTTGACTCTTTTCTTAATAATTATTAAAATAACAAACAATGAGATCAAATAATATAACAATTATGGCAATTAGAACAGTGAGTCAGGACTTTTGCAAATGTAATCTTATTTCTTTTGTAAAAATAGTCAGATAATTAGTTTTACTTGAAGTTGCATTAATTCCAATTATGTGAGTACTTCAGAAAACTTTTAGCTTTTTGGCATTGTTTGAATGATAGGTTCTCAAACTGCCTTTTGTGAGCCACTACTATAACTGTCCTCAGAGCTAAAAATTTTAACATTAATCTCAATGAGAACCAGAATGATCCGCAAGGGTAAAAAGTTTGGCAACTATTGGTATTATATAAACCAGATATAAACGTTGCATACAATATAATTTGTTATGAATAAATGCCACCTCTTATAATGGTGTTTGAAGTCTATTTTAAATTTAAAAGATAATTAATTCCTTAAATTTTGTTATTTGATTATCTAATTGTAGATATTGATGTGTTACGAATTGTAAAATTCCTTTTTAGATACTATTCTTTGTCGCAAAGTAGCGGAAGAAAAGCTTTTAAGAAAGAATAACAATTTCTTACGTGAATTGCTGTACCGTATGATTACATATTTTAATTGAAACTCACTTTCATGAATGCCTATTGTATAAGTGATAGCTTGAGAAAAAACTTGCTCTAAACAAGTTTTGTTGTATGCCTTGACCTATTATACTGTATGAGTAAAACTATTTCTTGTCAGTGAGAGAT